>PVIR01010864.1:0-14912 GCA_004026965.1 Petromus typicus | reverse complement strand
CCAATCCAGCCCCATACTCTGGATATTCTGAATCTGTAGAACTGAGATACAGTTTTTGTGATAAGTTAACTTGTATGTGGTACTAGGCGTGGAGATCATCACAGCAAAGAGGTGAAACATGTTCCATCACTTTCACAGACTTTCTCTCAGGCTGCAAAGTCAGTGTGGGTGTACTTGTGCTAAAGGTTTCCACAAATATTCATCCCATCTGGGACACAGGACCTTGTTTTAGACAAGTATGTGCATGAAACAAAAGAAACAGTACAAAGTAAAGAAAAGCCTTTAGAATTCCTAAAGTGGTGGGTGAATGCTTGGATTCCAGGATGTTTTCAGGAGCCCCAAAGCATTTTCCTCTTGAACTTATTTCATGCTCTTGTACGATTCGTGGAAAGATGAGAGTGATCAAAGAAAAGATATTGCAACAGGCCTTTCGAAATCATATTATGCTAATCGCCTTGGATCAATAGAATTGCAAAATTCTAAAGGTCCAGTGATATATATCTGAGAGACAAACACAGTGTTGATGAGACAATATGCTCCTGAAATCTGATACTCTGTGGCCAGTTACTCTCTGCTACTTGACAGGAGTATAAACTTGCTGAACTCCAACCTTTCTGAACTCCAGCTTCCACTGTCCCAATGTGACACCTCAATGCCTGAGCGAAATCTGTGCTTTATGCAAAGTGCTTTACATTGCAGTGATGACTTGGTACCTACTCAGGTTCCTTGTATATATTTGTAAATTATAAATTTTAGGCTGGCCAATTCATGTTAAATGAATACTAATTAAATATCTGATGAGGTTGACCACCCTGAACAGCAAATTTGTGAGTCGGCTTTACATTTGAAAAATCAGAATTTGCCCATTAGCCTGCAAGGGCTGCCTGAAGAGCCAGCAGTCGGGGTGTGGGAAAGGAACAGCTCCTCAGACCACTGGACACAGAAGAGGTCTCAGTGATCCCTGATGCTGTAATGTCTTGGATGACAAGACAATAGTGTAGCTAAGGGCAGCCTGATTCACATGGAAAACTTCCATCGAAGCAAAAATCAGTGCATGGGAAGAAATGCATTTCCCATTAACCAGTGATCTGTGTCTGCTAGAACGTCTTGTTCCCTGGTTGCTGGGACCCCACTTGAGTCAGCGCTCTCCACCTCACTGTTCCCTGCACTGTGCCTGACCCTTCTAGAAGCTGCATGATCAATAAATAGTCACAAGCTCCAGGGGCTGATCTCTTAGCCAAGGAAGAGCTTTGACTGTCCTGAGCCCCTCATTTATGGGTTAAGGTCTTGTCTTGTCTTTATTATTTATTTATTTATTTATTTATTTGAGACAGGGTCTTGCTTTGTAGTTCAGCCTGGCCCTGAGCTCAGTCTCAAACTCACATCACAGCAATCCTCCTGCCTCTGCCTCCCAAGTGCTGAGATTACAGGCATGAGCCACCACGTCCGGCACTGTGGTATGTGGTACTGATTGCTGCTAGGCGTGAGTCTCCATGCCCAGTATTGTATGTGGTTAACCGGGGTTCAAACTCGGGCCTTTGGGCTGCAGGACAGGCGTTGGAACCACTGAGCTAAATCCCTGGCCTTTGTCTTGTCTTTTTAATCCATCTGTCCTATGCTTGCTAGGGGATCGGGAGTTTGTACAGCTTCCAATAATCTGACACAGGTCCTCAGTGATCTCCCAGGATAGTTCTCTGTGAGAAGTTCTCAGGTAACATGGCTCAGGTGGGGTCTTCAGGGTCACACAGCAAACCTGTCACTGCCTGCCCATCACACTACCCTCAGCTGTGGTTCAGTGGAACTCCAGACAGCTACACGTCCTGAAAGAGTCCCCATGTTGTCCTCCTTACTGCACTCAGAGCTCTCTTAACACTATGCTGAACTTCTCAGGGACGAGGCCCTGCCATTAACCTCTCTCCGAATCCCACATGGCTGAGTATTCCTGCTTCTGCCTCTATCCCCTGCATGATGAATCAGAAGTAAAATTCCCTTTACCTTCAGCCTCTTGCAGAATTTTCTCACTCACTTTCTGGCTCTTAACCTTGCCCCTTCCCTGAAGACGCTGTGCAGAGGTGACCAACGGGGGCTCCTTGTCCTCCCCACGCACTGCTCCAGACCACGGAGACTTTTTCCAGTTTGCTTCCTTTTGATCCCTCCTATCTCTCCTGTGAGAACCCCCTGAGCCTCCCACATCAAAAACCTTCATTTCTCCCATGAAAAACCCTCTAGGCCTCATCCCGCGGTTTGTTGGAATCATCTACCAAACCCTAAATCCCTCCCACTAATTGAATGACAGTTTTAACAGTTGGTTCAAAGCCTACCTGTCAAAATACTGCTTCTTTCATAATGATTGGTGACTTCAACGACCTTGCAATCTTCCAACACATTGACTCCTTGGTTTTGTATTTTTTTTTAATCTTTTGTTTGCCCAACATCTTGACCTCAAGGTATTTGTAGACACATCTTAGACTTTGACACACCAACAACTGGAATTCTCCACAAAATCTCTTTCAAAGATTGACTCATCAGTAGAGTCAGGTCATATTCTCTAAGTTCTACTCTTAAATTCTGAAATGGTTTCCCCCATTTGAGGGAAAATATGGAAAAATATATGATATGGAAAATCATAGACTTCAAAGAAAGACCACAAGGTCTTATAAAAAACAGAGCTTGTACCTGGGGTCTTTGTATTTTGTGTTTCTGTCTAGCATCTTCTCCAGACACTGACATAGCTAACCCCTGACCATTGTCCACACCCCATAGAGTGACACTTAGGCTGACATTTGTTCCCTCTGACACTCAGGAAAGCTTTTTCTCATCATCCATCAAACTATCAGTTTTACTCTCCTATTTTGCTTGTGGTCACCCTTCCCTTGCTTCATCAAGCAGAAGTTTATAATACAGTGCAAACTCCAGAAAGGCAGGGATAGTTCTGTGCCTGTTTAATTCAATGCTGCATTGGCAACACCTACAATGATTTCTGATACCAACTAGCTATTAGATAACTTTTGTTTTTGAGACAGGGTCTAGCTTTTGTAGTTTGGGCTGGCTTTCAGCTCAGCCTTGAATTTACAGCAATCCTTCTGCCTCTGCCTTCCAAGTGCTGAGATTACAGGTGTGAGCCACCACACCTGGCACTGTGGTATTGTGGTTCTGATTGCTGGTGCAAGTGAGTCTCCATGCCCAGCATTGTTGTATATGGTTACCAGGATCGAACTTGGGCCCTTGCACCTTGCAAGGCAGGTGCTGGAACCACTGAGCTAAATCCCTGACCCTAGAAAAATATTTTTGAATGAATAAATGAAATTTTCAATTCAACAGAATTTATAGCCATGAAGCTCAAGCAAAGTCTTGAGCTGGAAAATGATGTAAGGAAGAATTTTAAATTCTAAAGGAAGCAGTTATTCATTTATGCAGTGTATATGCAGTTAGTGCAGTCTATACCGTTATTACAGTATATGCAGTGTATATGTAGTTATTCAGTTATTAGTGTATGCAATGAAAATGTCTGCCAACAGCTCATTTTGCTCAGAGTGAAACAGGACACAGATATATGTGACAAGATGAAATCCCCTGAGAAAATTATAGAATCTTCTAAGAGTTCCTGGCTTACTTATAATAAATAGTCAAGTCCTCTCTATACCTAACAAGAATCTAGAAAAATCTGTTCCCTGGTTATTCCTCTAAGGTTATTTCCTATAGTTTCCTTACTCCAGGAGACAGGGATCCTGTGGATTCCATGAATGTCCCAATCCTGTCTCCACCTCAGAGTCTTTTGTACTTCTCCTTCTTTTTCCTGGGAGCATTCTGTCTCCATAGTCCCATACTTTCTACTTCAGTTACTTTCCAGCCCAATTGTTGGCGCCCCTTAGATGCTGATCCTGATCCATTTACAAATATGGTGACTCTCATTCTCTACTTACCCTAGTTCCACCCTCAGGATCTCCTAAAATAACGTAGGTTATTACAGTGGCCTTGTACATTGTTTTCTCTCTACTAAAATGGCAGCAAAATGGCCGAGACTTTATCTTTTTTATCTGGTTTGGTTCTGGTACTACGCTTTGTAGATTGTAGGTGCTTTATGGCAATAAAGATCTTGAATGAATGAATCAACAATACTTTCAAGATTTTCTGTTGCAAACTGAATCTTGTGCATGTTCAGTGGATGAAGAGATCTAGCATCTCATCTCTTCTTCCATCTTATTGTTTGGTGCTCTTGTCTTCTCTAGGATGTGCATTTACCCAGAGACACAAGAAGACTCTCTAGAAGATAGGAGAACACAGATAATGTTCTGAAAAATAACAGCTTTGTTGAAAACAATTATTCTACAGTAAATTGCATGTATACAATGCTGTGTGTGTAAATGGGTTTTAGTTTTGTTTTTTGTGTTACCAGGGACCAAACTCATGACCTTGTACTTGCCAGACTGGAAATGATGCCACTGAGCTAAAATCAAGCAAATTGTAAGGAAACCTTTTGACTTCATATTGTGTTGAAGATATGCTTTGTGTTGATATATGCTTTCAATTCTCTTGAATACATTTCTTTTAGTGCAATATCTGAGTTATATGGGAAGTATATGTTCATTTTTTAAAGAAATTGCCAAACTTTATTAATGTAACCATATCATTTTACAGTCCTCACAGCAGTATATAAGACTTTTACTTCCTGTACATCTTTGCTAATTTGCATTTCCCTAGTGAATAGTGATATCAAGCCTCTAGTCAGGTACATATGTTCTACCCATATGTTCTCTTTTCTTTTAATGGAATATCTGTCTAGATCTTTGTATCAGTGTTTACTGAGAAGTTTTTAGAGTTCTTTATGTATCCCCCTCCAAATTATGATTTATATTTGTTTTCAAAAGCAAAAATGTTTAATTTTGGCAATGTTTAATTTATTGATTACTCTTTATAATGTATACTATGTCCTATGTAAAAAAAGAAATCTCTGCCAAAATCAAACTAAAATTTTTTCTCAGTTTATCTTATAATTTTCTGTGTTTACATATTTAGTTTTAAATTCTGTTTGGTTTAACTTTGGTTGAAGGTATGAGGCAGGTGTAGAGATTCATAGCTTTGCTGCAAGATACCCAATTTACTGAACATTATCTGTTGAACAGATTATTTTTCAATATTAATTTTTAAAATTTAAAATATCTGTAAAATATCAGATATAAATGTTTGTATCCATTTCCAGACTATACCATTCAGTAATGTCTATCTTTATGTCAGTATTATCCTCTTCTTATTATTGTAACATCATGAGTCTTAGAAACCTACAGTATAAGTCTTCCTCTTTTTTTTCAAAATTATTTTCAGTATTCTAGGTCCTTGAAATTTCAAATAAGTTTTATCTCCATGTGTTTAAATTTCTAAAAAATTTCTTTTAAAATATCCTGGAATTTTGAAGGATCTATAAATAGAATTTCATAGATAGAAGGATCTATAGGTAGAATTTTTTAGAATTAGTATCTTATCAATGAAATCCATGGATATGGAACATCTTTTTCTTTTTCATTTTTTCTTAATTCCTATCAACAACATTTTGAGGTTTAACATAAAAGTCTCATATCTTTTATTAAGCTTATCTTTAAGTATCATTTTACATTCTTCATTTTAAGTTGTAAATTTAAATTCTAGTAGTTTATTGATAAGACAGAGAGGCAAAACTGAGTTTTGCACATGGACTTATATTCGACGACTATACTAATGTCAGTCTAATCAACTCACTGATTCTAGTAAAGTTGAAAAAATACATTCAATAGTATTTTTACCACAGATTATCACTCTGCATAAAAATACAGTCACACTGGGCCAGGGATTTAGCTCAGTGGTTCTGGCACCTGTCTTACAAGCTCAAGGACCCGGTTCAATCCCCGGTATACCACATATAATACTGGGTGTGGAGACTCACTCCCAGCAGCAACTAGTACCACTTACCACAGTGCCGGGCATGGTAGCTCACGCCTGTAATCCCAGCACTCGGGAGGCAGAGGCAGGAGGACTGCTGTGATGTGAGTTGGAGGCTGAGCTCAGGGCCAGCCTGAACCACAAACCAAGACCCTGTCTCAAAAAAAATATATATATATATAGTCACACTTCTTTTTTTTCAAATTTAAATGTGTCCCCTTCATTTTGTATTGCTTAGGACCTCCGGTGTTATCTGTGCATTAGCACATCGAAAACAAAAGTAGTGAGAGCAGGAAGATTTTCCTTGTTTCTAATCTTAGGAAAGAAAGTTTTCAATCTGCCATAATTAACTATGGCCATGGCTGTAGGTTCTTAGACATTTTGAACAGAAGTTTCCTTCTGTTTTTAGTTTTATATAAAAGTTTGCTTTTTATTATGAATGAACAGCTTAATATTAAAAAATCAAGGCCACTCACTGTAACACGAAACAGGGAAAAAAAAAAACCTTGAATTTATATCATCATCACATGCAGAAAAGACATTTGATAAAATGTATCCAATCAGGATTAAAACATTAGCAAACTATAAGTAGAAGATACTTTCTTTAAGGCAATGAAGAGTATTTTAAAAAATAGATAATTACTATCCTTTGTTATATTCTTGAACAGTGTCTTAATGACTAGAACAGGGAAAATATGGAGAGTTAAAAACTGCAAGGCCAAGGAGTTAGAAGGAAGAGTACATAGAGAAGGGGAAGAAATCAGGAAGAGTAGGAATCTAAATTTAATATTTTGAAGAAGTTCCAGGTGATCATAAATAGCAGGAAGTGGCTCTAAGAGAAGCTGACTGAAGTGGAATGAGAAATTTTTTGCCACCACCTAAGGAGTCCTGGCACTTCTGCTTCAGGCTGTGCATGTTGTTTTTGGAGCAGTGTGGGAAATTCACTTTTCATAATGAGGAAACTATCTCTCATTTGCACTTCTAAATGGGGTGACAATGAGCTCCTCCTAGCTACTGAGCAATTTGCTTGTGGTTGAAAAACAAGGTTTTTAACTGGATTGTGTTTCAGTGAGATTTAAGCAGCTCCTACGTCCCTTCACTACAGCTACGTGTGTCACCTTCTAATGATATTTGACAATATAACATTGGTGTATCGATCCGCATCGGAAGCCTTTCGCCCAAAGCATTGTGAAATAGCACAATCATTCCTAAGGCTTTTCATCTCTTTCCAAGCCCTGAAACGCTGCATCATTTATATGTTTACTAAGGGGGTGAAGGAGTAACAATACTCTATTACTTCTTTTCCTGCTTTCTCTCTTCTTTATTTCTCCCCCATTCAACTACCAAATTCAGTGCTGTCCACATGGTAGTCACTGAGTACAGGTTTTATACAGACAATATAACAGCTCTTTCTAAATTACAGGTGATCCTACACTGAAGCTCTTTTTGGGGACCCCTTTTCCTACAATGTCCTTAGAACCAAAATTAAGGATGGAAAGTCCACCACTTTCGAAGCTCACTGTTCATATCGCCTCCCTGAAAGACTCTGTCTCCGAGAGTTCTTCCATACAAGTTGCATCTCTGAATTCACAACCATCACTCAATTATTTTTCTCCATCTTTAACAATGAGACACAAAGTGAGATGTCACTTTTTGGCATCTTTGATTATGTGCCACATTCACATTACTTCTTAGGCGCTGTTGACAGAATCTATTAATATATTTCACACAAGGTGAATTTTTCTTTTCTCCTTTTTTTCTAATTCTCCTGGGTTTAAATCCAGAATACCTTTTTTCATATTCAAGTAGCAAAGTAACACCATTGTAACTTTAGGGTTTTTTTTCTAATAGAAATCTTACTTAGCCTGTAGTTTTCTTCTCAACTTCTGCTAGTTGGAGATTGGTTTAAATCAGGTTAGTTTTCTGATATATTGTCAATACTACCAAACATACAATACTACTTTTCAATTTCCCTAGAGAACTGTTCTCATGTATCCCACCCCCTGATATTTAAAAAAAATACTTCAAATTATTTCTGCAACAACAAAACCTTCTTGTTTTCAACTTCCGCTAGTTGAAGATTGGTTGAAATTATGGTTACAAACAAAGCTCCTTAATTCATCTCACCTATTTTCCTCAAGCACTAAATTTTGCATGATCCAGGTCCCAAGAACATAAAGCTTTGCTCTGTTCTCTTACACTGAGTTATGTGGCCGGTTAACAATTTGGATAACACAACATGCTAGCTAATTTACTCTTCCAGAGAGGAGACTACAGGGAGTTGGCAGATGGGGGGGGGGATGAGGTGGGATCCAACACTAGACCTGCAAATCAGAAATACATACAATGATCCACATACAAATCCTGTGCAGTTCCAATGACTGTGATATTTTTCAGCCAGTAGGGGACAGCAGACCTCTATCTGAAGAGAGACTTACCAGGCGAAGTTCACAAGTACACGAAATCCTTGGGGCAATTTGTAGAAAGGAAAGTTCTCATTCTTCAGGAATTAGCTCCTTCTCAGGGCAGTATTTATGCAGCCACTAATCCCTACTTAAAGGCAATTACGGGACTTTCAAATTTAACCCATGCCTTGGATGTTAAAGTACTTCTTGGTGCAGTATCTGAAACCATCATGTGAACAGATTTTTAGTGGTGATAAACTCAATATGTTACAGAATTCTTCAGTGAAATAATTTATGTAGTGTCCCACCCTCCCCCAAAGGTAGCCTGTTTCACTCAAGGTAGGGCTTGCAGGAGAGGAGTAAAAAAATTAGGACGCAGCAGCAGTGAAGGGGTGAGTGGGAAGGTTTACTTGATGCAGTAGAAGACACGATCTGACCGCCAGCTCCATGAGGCAGGAACACATTTAAAACACACTCATTTCAAAGGTTAATGAAGTTCAGGGTACTGAGTGGAGGCCTAGTACATGGCTGTTGAATAAAATTGTGAATGATTCAATAGAAGTTCAAGTGATGTCCCCAGGATTTGACATCTAGCAAAAGTTTCTTTAAAACTTTGTGTAATATATAAAAGACAGTAGAAGGGCAGTGAAGAATGGTCACGTGGCAGGCAGATGACAACCCCAAAGATATTCATGTCCTAACTGCTGAAAAAAGTATCAATGTTAATTTATACAAAACAAAGGAATTTGCAGATGTAATTAAGAATATTACCGTGGCGGGACCGGGGATTCAGCTCAGTGGTTCCAGCGCCTGTCTTGCAAGCACAAGGACCCGGGTTTGAT
Source organism: Petromus typicus (assembly GCA_004026965.1). Classification (NCBI taxonomy): domain Eukaryota; kingdom Metazoa; phylum Chordata; class Mammalia; order Rodentia; family Petromuridae; genus Petromus; species Petromus typicus. Next base: position 5,752 of record PVIR01010864.1, on the reverse strand, counting down.
CCTTGGTAACCACATACAATACTGGGCATGGAGACGCACACCCAGCAGCAATCAGTACCACATACCACAGTGCCGGGCGTGGTGGCTCACGCCTGTAATCCCAGCACTCGGGAGGCAGAGGCAGGAGGATTGCTGTGATGTGAGTTTGAGGCTGAGCTCAGGGCCAGCCTGAACTACGAAGCGAGACCCTATCTCAAAAAACCTTAAAAAAAAAAAGAAGAATATTACCATCAGGGCGGGGATTTAGCTCAGTGGTTCCGGAGTCTGCTTTGCAAGTGCAAGAGCCTGGGTTCGACCCTGGTAACCATACACAACAGTGCTGGGTGGGTGAGGAGATTCACGTCCAGCAGCAATCAGTACCACATAGCACAGTGCCAGGCATGGTGGCTCACGCCTGTAATCCCAGCACTCGAGAGGCAGAGGCAGGAGGATTGCTGTGACGTGAGTTGGAGGCTGAGCTCAGGGCCAGCCTGAACCACAAAGAGACCCTGTCTTGGGGAAAAAAAAAAAATATTAACATAGAGGGAGCATCCTGGCTTAGATGGTTGGAGTTTAAACAGGGACAGCAGCACCTCTTAATCTGAGCGGGGGTGTGTGAGTGCCTATAATGTCTGTTCTCTGGGAGGCTGGAGCAAGAAGACTACAAGTTCAAATCTATCCTGGGAAATTTAGCAAGACTTGTCTTTGTGTTCTGTCTGTGCTTGTCCCTGGACAGGTGAAGTTCCTGGGTAGAGTGGTGTGAGCAGAAAATCAATAGTTTGGTGACCTCGGGGCCATAAGCAGTGCTCTGGCAATAGTCAGGCCATTTTCTATGAACATATATACATATATATATATGTATGTTTCTTTCCCTCTGATGAATGCATCAGCAAATCCTTTCTGACCACATCAGTCTATATTGGCAAATTTCTGAATGGCTCTGAAGGTGGTTAGTTGTCCTTTACCTTTAGATTGTTTCTTCCCCTTCTACCAAGTGTTCGTAAAGGCTCAAAGTCTCTCCACTCTTCGCCGAGTAGATGTTTCAGTGGATGCATTTCTGCTTGTCTTCTGTCCTGGCCTCCTGTCTGTCTGACGCAGACCGTATCTATCCTCAGATTCTTCCAAAAAGCCATGTACTGAGCCCTGACTCTACCTTCTTTTGACAGTATCAGTTGTCTTATAAGGAGAGCCGATTTCCCAAACTGAAGAAGGGAAGTTTTATTTCTGGAAGCTTCAGAGATGCCAAGAGCTGAGTTGATCTGATTTTTTTTCTCACTTAACTAGAAAATGATCTAGGAAATATCTTCTGTTTCCCTCATTCTCAGGAAAACTTCATTAAAATCACAGTAGAGGTGATTAAGTGACTTTGGGATGTAACCCATTTTTCCCAGACCCTCCATTTTCCAATTTAGATGAAGTAAGTGAGACACTACTATAATAATTTTATGTCACTGTTGAAAATAACTGACTTGTAGCACAATTTAAGAAGTTAACTATTGGTCTACCTTTTCAGACTTGCAGTTGCACTAGTCTAGATAGTAATACGATGATTAGAATTTCAGATTTATCTGTGCATTATAATTGCATGATTTTTTTATAATTTGACTATATAAACCTGAAGCATATTTATCCCCAAAAGGGACATTTAGTAGATTTTGAGGGTTCAGAACGAAAGTGTATAAACACATGAAATGTAAAATTTGCTAAGCAGGGTGTCCCATGCCTGTAATCACAACTACTCAGGAAGCCGAGGCAAAAATATCACAAGTTCTAGGTCCATGTGAGTCATCTAACAAGATATTATCTCCAAAAGCAAACAAAGCTAATCAGACAGGAGATTTTTCACAACTGTACAACACTTGCCTAGTGCACAAGGGGCTCTGAGTTCAATCTTTTGCACGGCAACAAAAGTAAAAAACAAAAAGCACGAAATCTGCCATAGGTATCATGACCCTGTGAACACCAAAGTTTTGGGGGTTTTTTTGCAATTTCTTACATTAAGGAACTGTTGAAATTAGAAAATCTCAAAGGTTGTTACTGGAATGTAGAATCCTATACCTGTAATAAGTCTACTGTTATCTATTGTCAAAGTCTTCTAGTTGTTTTTAAAAAACTAGTGATGACTAGCTACTTTATTAGATCAGTCTCCTAGAAAACTAAAATTACCTACCGATTTGTAGAAGCTCATTCCAGACCCACAGATTTGAAAGGCTGTAGCAATAGCTCCTCAGAATTCATATGTTACTTTATGTTAATGCTATTTCAAAAGCTTTATTTCTGAGAATGATTTGCATCTCTCCATTTAGTAAAGTTAGTTGCATAAGATGTTTTTCCTTTATAAATATAAGCACAGTATATTATGCAAAGTATTTAAAGCACTTTGAAATAGTAAATGAATTCAAGATCATTTTAACTGTTTTTAAGATTACATTAGTATTCAGAATATTAAATATTCATTTTGGTTGGTAGTTGAGTAGAGTTCCAACACGGTACAGGCTACACTGTTTGCCTCAGACTCATAAAGGTTTCAAACCAGGCTTCCTAAATGACAAAGTCAGGGCACATTTTACATGATGGATCCCTTACAGGAAACATGAGGAAAGAGTGGTCACAGAATTTTCTTCAGGATAATATAAAATAGGCTTTAGAAAAGTGAAGAGTTTTCTCAGCTGTAAGGGTTCTTCTTTTGTAAAGATGAAGATTAATTAATTTAGTGATTTTATTTTGTATTATATCTTAGGCATTGGCTCACCAAGTATTTGTAACAGAGATCAGAAAGCTTGCTTAAAATCTATACTGTTTGGCTCTTCAATAGAAAGTTTGTCATTGCTGCTATGCAGGTGTGCGCCATCAGGTGTGTACTGTCAGGTGTGCGCTGTCAGGTGTGTGTCATCCTGACTGATTTTATCTCTTTGTAGCTCATGGTTTTACTTCCTGTTTTGAGTTCACCTTAAAACTAGAAATACCTATCCTAGGTAAAAAGTTATGCTATCAATTATTTGACAACTAGACACTCACTAGAGCCTGTACCCTTTTCATTTTCTTTTTTAAAATTTAAAACCTAAATTTATTCACAATAAGGAGTTGATCAATAAGATACATTCACACTAGTTTGTTCTGCAGCCATTGAAAAAATTATGCTGTGAAACCACTGCATATGGAGTGAAAAAACATATAGTCTGGTTACATTTTTATTTCTACACCAATAAAAAGATTTTAGTTATATTAACCAGAAGTTTTTTCCACATGATATAGATTTATGGTGGTTCATTTGTTTTAAAACTAAGTGTATTTTCAAAATTTCCTAGCAATGGCCATACTCATCATTGCGATAGAACTATGCAGTTTGTACAATAACAACAGTAAAGGGCTTGAGTAAAGGGATTTAGCTCAGTGGTTCTTGTGCCTGCCTTGCAAGCACAAGGTTCCTAGTTCAATCCCCAGTAACCACATACAACAATGCCAGGTGTGGAGACTCAAACCTATAATCCTAGCACTTGGGAGGCAGAGGCAGGAGGACTGCTACAAATTCAAGGCTCACCTGGGTTACATAGGGGGCTTACGGCCAGCCTGAACTACAAAGCAAGACATTGTCTCAAAAAAAAAAAAAAAAGTAAAAAATATAGTCACAAATAGTAACTACTATCTCTTTATAAATAAGTGGACAATTTCAATACTAACACCGCTGAACTCCAACTTATGTCAGAGTATGTAATAATAGTGTCTAAGTTACAATTAAGAGTGCTCCGCAAGGCAAAAAACATTTTACAAGTCATACTATTTTAGCCAGAGCTAAAATATGGAAAAAAAGCGTAAAAATGGAAGACAAGACAGAAGGTGACTCTTTCTTTCTTGCCCAGCAACAGTTTTAGACTAAGTGATTTATTCTCTTTCTTGCTTTCTCTCTTTCTCTCTTTTTGCTTCTCTTCTTTCTTCCCTTTCTCCCTTCTACTTAACAATGCCTGAAGTTTAAGAGATGTTATGCACTTAAGGCTACAAACTTTTAAATGAAATGACTCATGATTTAACAATCCATATTCTCAAGACAGTTGAGGAAATCTAATGCAAGGGCTCTGATCATTAGTTGCTCAGGTTACGCTACACACATTACTACTTACATATTTTGTTTTTATATATCTGTTAATCTTTTAATTCTGTTTCTCTCTGCAAAAGATTCAAACCTCAATGACTGTAACTTCAACAGAGGTATAGGTGAGTCATCTTTTTAAGTATATCAAGAAGGAATTTTAAAATATGTATTTCAAACTTTAGACAGTGCAAAACAAAACAAAACAGAATAAATAAACAAACAAAAAACACAAAAATCTAGATTCTAGAGGAAGCCAATAGCCTAAATTTATACACTAAATGTGGAAGTAAAATCTTACTTCCTGTCTCTGGAGTGATTTCGTTGCTCACAGAATAAAGAAATCACAAGTTCACGCACTGCTGGGGAAGGCTGTGCTTACGTTCCATAAAATGCTACTACTGCTACTGTGCAGAAAGAAGTGACTTGATACATTTTAATTTTTTATCTTCAGATTACAATAAATTTAAGTAAGTAAATTTTTTCATGGATTGTGTTATTTTTTACTTAACTTGGAGTGTCTTCAATTTTATTTGAATGGGACAGAAAATAGAACCTAGTACTAATGTATATGATATGCCAAATAGAGCACATACTGACACCAGGAGATGTTACTCTGAGCATTATTATAATAATCTCAAATTACATTTGGGTTATATTTATGAAGATGAAGTAGAAAATGCAAATAATGCCATATTCTAACTAACAATAATAATTTTAATTTATTAAATTGGTCATAGTAAATGTATACTTTTTATTATACCTACAATAAAATTATGAGTCTCACAAGTCAGAGTTTCTGTCTAGGACTTTTTTTCCAAGATGGGGACATTAAGACCCACCTATGTACTCGGTCCCATATTTAAGTAGAAATAATTTCTTGAAGGATCTCAATAATTTGCAAAAATCACATACAAACGTGGCCTAAAAGAGTGATTTCAAGACAAATCAAATTTGAGATACCTGTCATGAAGCAGAGATGTGTTCTGTTGGCATCTCAGGATCTGAAGCACATCTGGAAGTTCTGGATCAATGATGTCACTTATAGGATGCATCCATGAAGGGACAGTGAACAAACTTTGAAGGCAGAAGAAATTTCTTTCTATAATACTAGAACTCTGGAAAAACATATATAGGGAAAAACAATGCCTGAATTCTGGGAGGCTGAAGCAGGAGAATCACAAGTTCCAGTGTACCTCATATAATCTGGTAATTTAGTGAGACCCTGCACAAAATAAAACATCAAAAGGACAGAGATGTAGGTAAATGCAAACACCTTGGGTTCAATCCCTGGTGCTGCAAAAGAAAAAAGGCAAAGAAAAGGAAGAGGGGGAGATGAGGAGGAGGCTAAGCAGGAGGAGATGATGAGGAAGAAGAGAAAGAAAAAGAGAAGGGAAAAAAGAAAGAATGGCGAGGAAAAGCAGGAGGAGAAGGAGGGGAGGACAGAGGAAGGAAGAAAAAGGAGGAAGATGGAAAAAGGAAGAAAGAGCAGCAGGAGGAGAAAGAGGACAGAAAGAATGAAGAGGAGGAGAAAGGAAGAAGAGAAAAAGGAGGAGCACTGGGAGGAGTGTGTTAAGGGAAAGCACAGGTGTGAATTCAGACACATCGAGGTTCAGAATAGAAAATAGAGGGAAAGAGCCTGAGAGCCACGAGAGAAGCAAGAGGGACCCAAGACAGGGACCCCAA
>PVIR01010863.1:0-48685 GCA_004026965.1 Petromus typicus | reverse complement strand
ACATACAGTAATGCAAGGCATGGTGACTCATGCCCATCAGCAATCAGTAGCACATACTACAGTGCAGGACTTGGTGGCTCATGCCTATAATTCAGCATTTGGAAGCAGAGGCAGGAGGATTGCTGAATTCAAGGCTGAGTTCAGTACCAGCCTGAACTACAAAAGCAAGACCCTGTCTCAAAAACTTAAAAAAAAAAAAAGAGAGAGAGAGAGATTTTTAGACACAGGCACAGTTCACTGTGTTAGGTTACTCCTCAATCTACTCTTGTAACAGAAATAATAAGAATCTTACAATCTTCTAAGACTAATCTTCCTCACCTCCCTGAGAATGCCGAGCCTGTTCAGTAGAAGAACCCCCTGCACAAGCAGCTTCCTAAGAAGATCTTCTAGTTGTATTTGAATGTTAATTTAGGAAAGAAGCTGCTATCATTATGGACAAGCCAAGAGATCAGTACACAGAGGTTAGACAATCTGCACATAAAGGAATTTTTGTTCTTCTGAATCACTCAAAGAAAGTGACCAGTCTGAGGACTGTCCAACTAGAAACTCTTTTTCATCTACAAAACATGTCCAGAGTACTGTCCCTGGGGCCACCACAAAGCACGACTTCTGCATGTGCCGTTTACAAACTCTATGGCATGGTGTCCACCTAGACTCATGCAGTACACCACATGAGCAGCTGAGTAACATTCCTAATGTATCTATTAACAATCTGATCATTTTCTCTGCCTGCCCCTCCATATAACCCTGTTCTCCAAATGTCTTCTTTAGAACTTTTGTTTCTCAGTGACCCTTATGTTTACAATATACTTGATTGATTTTTCTTTCCTAGGGGGGAAAAAATAGAAGTGAAAAATTGTGAGTGCTATCTACTTTACCAAAGTAAGATATGTGTGCCCTTTTCTGGAAGCTAGATTTCAATATGGAGAGTGAACGCTAGCCAAGTTCTTGTAAGAAACATCTCTGTCCAATATTATGCCAGCTTAGTGTTTAACATTGCTACTAAAAGACAGAACAGGGTCTGCTTCCTGGATCGTCTCTGCAGAGGCAATTATGTGTGTGCGTCATTTCTGTCAATCATCTCTGTCTCTCAGGAGAACTCAAAGTAAGAAGTAAGATCACCATGAGGGAACAACTCTATCCTCCTCTCATCAAAGAACGAGAAAAGTCCAAATGTAGTTGGGCATTTGCAGAAAAAGAAAAAAGCCAGCATAGAGAGCAGGCACTATTGAGGCAACATGCAAATATTGCATGATATTACTTTAGAATATTCCCTTTCACATTGAAGAAAAAAATCAGTGACTTCCCTCTGAGACATTCCTTCTGAGTTTTATTCTCTTCATGTGAAAGGGACAAGGGACTTTCATTGTAATGACATCTGTGACTACCACCAGATGCCTGTGCTGGAGAAAATGTCCAATTTTGCACTTAAGCTACAAGTAAATTCTCCAGCACTCAGGGTTTTCAATGTATCTTTTTTTTTTTTTTTTTTTTTTTTTTTTTTTTTTTTTTTTTTTTTTTTTTTTTTTTTTTTTTTAGTTCAGGCTGGCCCTGAGCTCAGCCTCAAACTCACAGCAATCCTCCTGCCTCTGCCTCCCAAGTGCTAAGACTACAGGCATGAGCCACTACACCTGGCACTGTGGTATGTGGTTCTGACTGCTGGTGGGCACGAGTCTCCACATCCAGTATTGTTGTATGTGGTTACTGGGGATTGAACCCAGGCCCTCGCACTTGCAAAGCAGGAGCTGGAACCACTGAGCTAAATTCCTGGCACCCACTGTACCATTCTTGATTTGCCTCCTGGCTCTGACCTGACCTTTTGGCTGATCTTTTCTCAACTCTTACCACAGTTATCACCCCCAGATTTTGACTGCAGGGATGTCTTTCTTGGGTGTGGTTCTGGGGAAACAATTAAACTCTGCTGATTTGAGTAGATTTGCGACTAGAAAGAACCTCGTGTTTGTTTCCTTGACACGGTGAATGGTGGGAATGGTGGCCATTGTCCCTTTGTCTCCTTTCTGTCCTCTGTCCCATTTCAGTTCTCCTTTCTCATGTGGAGGTAAGTCTAGTTTTTGCTAACCCTAACATCCCTCTTGGATTGATAATTTTCTCTCTGTGATGGCACTTCCACATCTGTAAAATGATCTCCTTCAGAGTCCTTGAGAAAGGCAAGGACTTTTTACACTTGACATCATTCTCCCACCTGTCCAAGACTTGCCACACTGCTGTGCCTACAAAACGCCCTCTTCTTCAACAGAATGGAAGTGGATAAGGAAGGACTTGGGCAGTGATTGCAAGTAGCCAGGCTTTTGTCTTCAGCCCTGAGTGAAGTGCACGTCTCCCCATTATGGAGGCTCTTGTGGGAATGGGAGGCACTTAACCTCTCTTCCTCCCTGACCCCATCTACTCCCTAATTCCCACTCAATACAAAAAGTGCCACTCAACATCCTGTTACAAGTGGAAATACGATACAAGGCTGTAGGAAGCAAGACACTGTCTTCTCTATGACCCTGAGAGTCCTTTGGAATACATGTAATAAGGACTAACATTCTTTAGGATGTAACAGGATAAAAAAAATCTGGCCTGATATTCTTTCTTTGGGGACTTTAAATCTATTTGTTGATACAGAGTTTGAGATCTTAGAGAGTGACCATTCCTGGGAAAACGCGTGCTCTCTAGGAAATGTAGAGACCAAAGCACTTTGTCACTGATCCTGATTACCCTTGGATGGATTTTTCTGAGTTTCTTGGTATGCCCACTAGAACCCCTTCCTTTTGGTGCCAATTTCCGCCCTTCAAATCAAAAATAAATCTAAAATCAAAATATATATATGCTGGGTTCCCCTTGTTGAAACACTGACTCCTTTAGACATCCTACCTTAATAGCTTTTCAAGATTTCTATTTTCTATGGCCCTGTTAGCTAGTTTTGTAAGGCTAGGTGCAGCTGGAATTCTTTTTAACCAGTGCAGCTTAGCCAGTATCAAATACATTCTCAGATCAACCCTGACCTAGGCCTGAGCTAGATCCTGAGCTACAAACATAACAGCATTTGTTACAGCATCATTTGCTTGTAATTCCAAGATGAAAGATTCGTGGAACTACTGAGGGGTCCTTATATGAATTTTAGTCATGTTCTTTCAGGTACTTTATGGTAATTTCTCAAGAATCAGCATGGATAGAAATTGACCTCTGAAAGTTAAAACTCAGGTCCCATTAAATGGAGAAAAAAGATAAGACTTAGATCTAAGAAACACCAAAGCTTTTAGGAGATATTTTAAAATTTTTCCTGTATGGCTCTGAGATTCTTGAGGAGCCTTCTTGTTAGGAGAAAACTCAGTAATGTGTCTTTTCCAGTTTTTGTTTTTTAAAATACATTGTCGATCAAAGTGGATTGTAGTTTACCTGTTTTATCCGTGAAGTCAAACCCTTTGGCTTAGGCATCAGTGGCTAGGTTGAAACGTAATTACTGTGTGGTGCATGCCAGGTTCCACAAACACACTTACCCCCTGACTAGGGGGGGTCTCAGGTCCCAGGCTGTGTGGTGGGCAGAGGAGAAAGGTGCACTGTACCGCAGCCTTCCCTACACAGTGCTGGGTCCTCACCTACATGGTCCACACTGCCCGACGGAGCCATGAAAAGTCATGCTAAAATCACATAATAATGGGGACCAGGGATTTAGCTCAGTGGTTCCGGCGCCTGTCTTGCAAGCACAAGGACCTAAATTCAATTCCCAGTTAACCACATACAATACTGGGTGTGGAGACTGACGCCCAGCAGCAATCTGTACCACATATCACAGTTCTGGGTGTGGTGGCTCACACCTGTAATCCCAGCACTAGGGAGGAGAAGGCAGAAGGATTGCTGTGATGTGAGTTTGAGGCTGAGCTCAGGGCCAGCCTGCACTACAAAGCGAGACCCTGTCTCAAAAAAACCTAAAAAAAAAAAAAAATCACATAATAATTCTGAAGGTTTATGAACTAATGAGGCCACATTACTAGGAGCCCAGGGCCTTGTGAGGTCCAAAGGCCAAGGTTAAACACATCTGGCTTTATAAATTAGACTTCTACATGATTTGGAGGAGGGAGATAGTTTAGCTACCAAAAATAAATAAATAAATACAGATAAACATTTGCTATATAAATTTCTTTAAAGAACTTAATATGTGGCCTCTTGCCCTTTTGGGTAATGAAAGAAGATCTGCTTTAAGAAATAACTGTACTTGCTGGGTCGTGGAGTTAGCTCAGTAGTTCCGGCGCCTGTCTTGCAAGCGCAAGGACCCAGGTTCGATCCCCGGCGACCACATACCATTCTGGGTGTGGAGACTCACGCCCAGCAGCAACCAGTACCACATACCACAGTGCCAGGCGTGGTGGCTCATATGTGTAATCCCAGCACTCAGGAGGCAGAGGCAGGAGGATTGCTGTGATGTGAGTTGGAGGCTGAGCTCAGGGCCAGCCTGAACCACAAAGCGAGACCCTATCTCAAAATCCTAAAAAAAAAAAAAAGAAATGACTGCACTTGCTTACTAATTACTATTACTATCATAAAGTGACATGTTAGTAACTGTGCTCAAAGGCAAGTATAAGCATCAAGAGATTCACTTCTCAGCATTCAGCTATATACTAAGGGACTTTCCTCAGCTCCCATTTGGCCACATACCTCCCAAAACACACAATACCTTCACAGAACTATATTACGTTCCTCCTTTTATCAGGGTTAATATGAAGAACTAAAACATGACAGGCATTTCTGCCTTATTTGTGGAAGTGCCGTTGAAGATAATGTCAACGTCCCTTCCATAAAGACCCATTCAATGAACTCCATTTACTTTTGAGAGGTAGAAAATTATTCTGGTGTCTTTTTGTCAGATACTCAAGAACTTTAAATGTCCTAGTCTGTCTTTAGCTGCCAGTAAACAGAGAGTCATATTTAAGGTTTCAGGTGGCTATGAGTATCTTTATTCACATGCTGTGTTTTCTGACCCAATTATCACCCAGTTCCCTTTAACTCTGCCAACATTAATTGAGAATTTAGGTGCTAAGCACCATGTTAGGTATCAGGGGCTCAAAGATTACTAAAACATGAAGCTTTCCCTAAAAGCAGTGTCAATTAAATGGTTCTTGTGCTTGTGTTTCTTATGATTTTTTTTCATACATACAGCTTTATTTGCAACCTAATCTCATTTGCATTTCTGTAAATCCAGATAATATTATTGAAAAATAAGTAGAGTAAATGAATCTGTTGTGAAAACACAAAGCATAGTCTTACCTACACAGGTAGATAACCAATCCTAAATTCTTCTCTTGGCCTTTTAAATCATGTCCCAGACTAACCTTCTCTTTCAACCCATCTTACAAACAAGCATCAAATTAACTCCTAACAAGCCTATTCTAACAGTGTCACTCATCCCTGACTCAGAAATACTAACTGCAACTGCCACAAACACTGCCCTCAAATCAAATCAATCAGACTGTGGCATGTCAGAGGCAGTCTTGACATGAAGAACATGAAATCTGTCAAATGCTTCATCCCCCCCTACCCCCCGCATGTAGAAAAGAGAGATTTTCCTCTCAACACTAATATATAATTATGTTGCTAAGTTGGTACTAAATTCTCATCATAAAGTATCACTTCTTTTTTTATATGACTCTAAATAACTATAGAAACATCAGATAATTGCAAATGGACCATATATATGTGTTGGCATTCTGAGAAAATTTCTGCACTTAAAGTCCAAAAAATTCCTTCTTACAGACAACATGTTTTAGGCTTTTGTACAAGTGATGGACCTTAAGAGCCTTGTCCTGCTCTGCAGAGGATTCAACTAATGTCTAAATAGTGAGAGGTCAGTGAGAAGAGTGCACAGGGACACCAGTGGGCTGTCATGGGGCAGCTATTCACCTCCTGAGTCACAGGAGGAAATTGAACCGTGCAGAATAGGTTCTGTCTGGCACGTTGGATGCTAATTTGCTCCAGCTGTTGTCTTTAAAAAGGATGGAGAAATACTTTTCCTGCCCAAAGACGGAAACCAATCCTTTTTTTAAAGGTCCTCATCAGTCCCTTCTATCTCTAGGCATCGAATTTTGGGCACATTTGAAACCACGAATTAGAAGCTGCACATCTGGTCTCACCTCCCTGTCAGTAATGTTGATGATGAAAATGTGAGCGAACCTGGGAGATGATGTTACTAAGTCCCATGGTGATTTACACAAGATCCACAATTGGCTAGAAAGGAAGTTAGCATCTTAGGTGAAAGAACATATCAATTTGTTCTGACCACATCCCATTTATCTGTTCATTGTTTTGAAATGACAAGGTCTTTCCTTGTTGGCTGTGCCTATTTCAGTCTAGAAATAGGTTACGTGGTCCCATGTGTTAGAAAAATATTAGTAAGCTAATTTCTTTCCTCTTCAAATTTTTCTACATAAAACAGAAATCTCTACTTCTACATATCTTTTAACCCAAAAGCATTCCTATGCTATACTTTAGAATACATCAGATTGTTTAAATAAGTGTATTTATGGGGATAGGAATACTAATAAGCCTCAAGAAATAAATTCTTCAGTTATGCTGCATTTAGTTATCAGATACAGTTACCTGGTGAACTAGTGAAATAAAATAATGTTAGCCTTTAGATGTTTATGGTTCTATGGAGGAATAGGAAGCACAATATAAGGCTGTAGTGCAAAATATTTTCAATAAAACAGACATTTCTGATTTAGTGCATTCCTCTGGAAGAGCAAGCCCATCCATAAAACACACAGCAGACTGATATTGCTTTGGAAAATGTGCGAGCATCCTCACCCTGCAGTCAACTGTGTCTAACGGGGGAAAAAATGATGCCTGAAAGGTTTTCTTCCTGCCACTGTCATAGACAGCATTTTTAATTACATTCACATTCAGATATTATTTTATATGCACAGAGAGCAATGCAAAAGGAAAAAAACCTAAAACAGATACAATTACCTGTAAATTGCTGGGGAAAAGGCGAAGTGTGACCAGTTCCCTCCACAGACAAAGCAGCTTAGCTATATGAAGACCCCAGGGGAAGCGAAGCACCCTGGTGCCTCCCAACCCCCAGGAGTCACTCTTGACCTAGAGGATGCCACTAAAATGTGATGATTCACTCAGATGTTCAGAGATGCTACATATTTAATGGGTTGTCTTTGGTGGAAAAGGGCCCCTCATTTTCTGAGGTTCAGAATCCAAAGTTTCTCAAAGTGGATCTGAAAGACAGACAAGAACATTCTGGCAGTGTTCTCCTCTGCATGGTAATTTATGTCTTGTTTCATGATCTGCACGATCCTATTCTGAAATCCAGGATTGCTCTCCCACAGAAGTGCAGCACAGAGTAAGGATGGGGCAGGGAGTGATCTCAGCCTCTGGTGCACAGCTGCTGCTCCCTACGTGGCTAATTGCTTTTGCCCAGTTCACCAACATAACTGTGGCTCTACAGGCATAGATTTAAAAGCCACTGAAGTGTCAAATTATATTAAAACAATAGAGCCAGTTCTCCAGAAATATTCAATTTTAAACTGTCTCTAAGACTATGGTAAGCCCTCCCAGGCTAAGTGGCACATGTCTATAATCTAGCACTCGAGAAACAGAGGCAGGAGGATTGCAGTGAGTTTGAGGCTGGCCTGGAATACATAGTGGTTCAAGGCCAGGCTGGACTACATAGTGAGACCCTGTATCAAGGGAAGTATAAAAGAATACAGTGATCCTAGATATAGGGCAAGCAAAGGTCAACATGTTATGATATGCTGATGTCTGGTCTGTCATGATAAACAATCTCTTTTCATTAGTTCATACAGCTATTGGCATAGACAATTCAATAACTTTTAAATTAATGAACATAACTTCTAATTTCGATGGTTGAAATTAAAAATCTGAAGCGTGCAGAGTCTGGAGATACAGGTGATCGCTATGGGCCTTTTTACAGTAGTGATTGCCCAAACCAACCTGGTCAGCCCAATGCAAGTGGATTTATCTGCTACCTTTGGCATGTTAGGTACAGCGATCACTGCCTTACCTTGTCACATCCTTACATACAGTGCTATAGGAAACAGAGAAGAGGGACCCACTTCCCCCCTATGGAAAATGTTCTGATATAATTAGACAAGATTTCTGAAAAGAATAGTAACATAATGTTAAACTAATTGTGACACAAATAAAGCAATACAGTTTGATGAAAAAGAGTGTAGGGTACAAAATAAAGACGCTTATGCTCAAGTCCCCAAACCTGGCACTTACAGCTCTATGCTCCCTCTTGAATCATTAAAAGTCTAGAATGAGATGCAAATATTATTTTAGTGTTTATAATGGGCTGCATGCAAATAAAAGGAAGACTTAGTTTTTGTACAAAAAGCCTAGAAGGAAGAAGTTGCTGGAGTTGGTTGGGTGGTCTAGGGATGCATGGTCACGGTCATGCTCACTAGGTTTCCCTAGTCCTTGCTCTCTGAGTCTAAGAACTCTTAACAGCTCGAGCCACTCTACCTATAAGGAAGACAAAGGAGAACAAGAGAACATGATTTTATCAAAAAAGACAAAGGTTTCCAAACCCACGTTGAGACTCCACTCCTATCACTCCCTAGCAATCTCTCCAAGCTGCCTCTGGTAGCGAGGGAGGTTAGAAAATGTAGATTTTTAAAGCTGGGTGTATTTTCAGCCACATCAAAATTAGGGTGATGATAGTTAAGAAAGGGAAAAATGGAAAGGAACTAGCAACTCTATGTGTGTGTCAGTATTCTTTACAGAGTTGGTGTTAACAATTACATATCTGAAAGTGGTTCGTTCACCATAAGGCTAACAAAGTGGATCTTGGCTAAGTTAAATGTTGAACCACTTACTTTTTTGACTTATTTCTTTATTTAAATGCTTAACTTACCTTTGCTGACTCATTTTTTGTTTAACAATGAGTTATTGTACTCATACATTGATTGCATTAACATGCAATGAAATGAAACCATAATTATATAGTTCATAAGCTAAAATGACCTCAGTTATATTCTTTGAAAAGTACATAAAGAATAAACATAAAAAATGTAAGCCCAAATTTTGTTTAAAATGTATCTGGTATATCCAAGGACATATAATAGATCTGTTGTATTTTTCTTTCAAGAAGTCTACAAATTTTTTCACATTCCAGAAAGTGATTTGGAGAAAGGATGATATTTTAAAATAAAAAAGTCAATTCAGGAAAGAAGAAACTAAGAAAATATTCTTTCTCGGTGACAATATAATTACAGTGCACTAGGAAGAAGCAGTTGCCACAGTAATCTGATTGTTATTGAATATCACAGCATATATAGACATTAAAGTGAAATGGAACATGTGTGGATCAGAGCTTCAGCAGCATTATGAAGCCAGCTGTTTGTAAAACATCTGAAAATAGCATCTACCTGGTCACAGCTGACCAGATGGTCGCATCCCCCATCCCTCTCAACGCCCCCTGACCGCATCACGTCATTCTGACCACAGGGCTTTGTGCTTGCTGTCCCAGTCCCAGCTCTCTACATGGCTGCCTCTTTGTTGTCCAAAAGTTGCCTTCTCTTGGAGAACATCTTTAACCTCCAGACAAAAGTAGCTGATTCCTCAAGTCTCTATCACCCCAAAATGACCATGCATCATTCCCTAGTCTTATTTCTTTACAGGAAGACATCTCTTATTTAGCTGTTTCTCACAATGATGATCAACCTTTCAGAGTTTTCAGTGATGCACCTGCCATGGCCACAGGGTTGCACTACTCAGAGCTACTTTTTGAAGAGGTGAGCAGCTCTGTCTGCCTTTTTCACTGCTCTCTCTTCAATACCTACAACAGAGCTTATCACAAAGTGGAGGCTGCTAGCATATGTTGAATGAAAATGTGCATGTGTTTGTGTGTGTGTGACATCTCATTCTCTCTGAGCTCCCAAGGTCTCATGGGTCATACACACACTCTCTACAATTTTCTCTGAAGAGAAAAAAATCAATACATTTATGGATGATCCAAAATAAATTCTTGGAACCGCAATGAGCATTTCTACAATGACTTGTGTTGTTCTGATCTAGAATATAACCCCAAATCATCACGCCTTTCCACCAGTGAGGGCTTTTGGAAGGTGTCTGGGCCTGACAGTACTGTACTCACTCATCCCCAGATGAACCCACAGAGGGGTTCAGAGCTAAATGTGCTGTTAGGAGAAGAGGCCACGGTGGAGCAGGCAGGTCCCTGGAGGCATGACTGGAAAAGAGCATCTTCCTGCCCATTCTTTTCTCCCTTTCCCAGTCTGTATCCAGGTCACATGACATAAGCAGCTTCCCCTCCCCCACTGCTCTGGCCTGGGAGCTGGTTGGAGTAGGCCTAAGACAAGGCGCCCAGACAAGCTTTTCCTCTGTTATGTTGTAAGTGCTGGTACTGAGTCCCAGCAAAAAGAGAGTGACTAGACTCAGTATAATCTAGAAAGATCCCTGTATTTGGATTCAAATTTTATCCATGTGTAGTCTTTAAATATGTAAAACAACAAGAAAATATTTGCAAAGGACTAAACCAATATATATAGCTATCCATCATAGGTAGTATTTCCGATCATAGATACAGTTCTTCTTCACATAACATTTCATTAAAGTGCTTTTTATTAGCACTAGGCTATGGAGGAAAGATTCCAAAGACTTCAAGCAAACAGCTGAAAGGTAAGACTTTTTCCTGCTGTGTTCTTCACAATTTATTAGCACAGAAGAATGTATTTTCCAGATTCTGTCAGTTCTCTGTGGAAACACTGTAAAGTGAGTCTTCTCAGACCCATGAACTAAATCCCTTGGACCAAAGATTCAAGTTGCTACATTCCCTTAAATCTGTATCTTGCATCTTATATGGATCTGTCCTATTCTAATTCATTTCCTTCCTATCCAGCCAAGGTATTAAGACTGTGCTGTAAAAATACAACTCATTTTATTTTGTACGAGTTTTATTTTTAAAAAAACCAAATGTCTATTCCTTACCTAACTTTAATTTCTAAGACAGGATGGTAAATTTATTAGCTAAGATCAAATAGAAGGCTGCCTTCTATATAATCTCAGTCATTTAAATAAGGTTTATATAATGGTAGAGTCTAAAGACCCAGTACAAATGATAAGTAAAAGTTACAAACAGATAAGAGGCATTTAATACCTTCAATTTTTTGGAAGCTAAGGAAAGGAAATTTTTCATCTTTATTTGAAACACTGTGATTTAAATTGTTTTAAAGTTACTGCATATATACACATAGAATAGAATTCCTCATTACCTTAATTGCTTGTATTTAATGGGGTACAGTGGAATGATTCAGTGTATGCCTACAATATGTAATGATTAAATCAAGTTGTTAGCATTTCCATCTCCCATGAAAACTGAATTCTTAATTCAATATGGAGTTCTAAAAAAGATCAATGAATTCAGACTGCCCTAAGACACATTATACAGGAAAAATAATTTCTTCCTGTCCCATGGTGTAACTTGACATGGCCCCAAAGAGCTCTCCTATTTCAATAAATGTGTTAGATGTTGCTGTAAAATATGTTTTAAACACACAAGTTGTTTCTAAGAAGTATTGCTTTGGATGAGGCTATAGTTGGTCACTTGCCAGAAGATGGATGCCAGGGCGAATAAAATAAAAATAAATAAATAACCGTTGCATTTTAATAATCTTGAAGGAACTAACATTCAATGTAATGGCCATTAATAAAAATGTTTGTGCTACCATTACCAGCAGAACTGCTGCCATAAACTGAGAAGCCTACAGTGAGTTACTGAGCATCATAAAATTCTTAAGTATCTTGTAGGATGCATTTCCCTCACTTATGAATTATAACTTAGGGATTATAACTCATGAAGAAATATTCCAAAAGGAATTGCCTGTCCCTTTGAGTGTCAGAGATCCTAGTTGTTTTCAGGCAAAAGCACAATAAATATTTTTATGGCAGAATCTAAACAACATGCTTGCATTTTTCCAACAAATCCCAGATTTTGAACCAAGCTCAGTGCGATCAGGAGAAAGTAGTGGAGGAGAGTGTATCTGATTTTCTAAGACTCCAAATGATACCCCTGCTTTTGTACTTCTTGCAGGCCCTGCCACTGATGTTCAATGTCTCTGAGCCTCTCCTCTCATTTCTGTACACTTACTGCTGTCATCCAGCTCGAGAATTAAGAACTGGACCTTCTCTTAGTGCCAGACACCATGGAGTTTCATGGCTTTAGAGAATTTAGAGAGGGAAGGCAATGGGATGTATCTGAAGTCTGTTTTGACAAACCTCTGGCAACCAGGACATGCAGCTGTCCCTGGGGCCTTTCTCCCCACCCCCGTTAGCCCTGTGATCACAAAGAAATGACTAGGCACAAAGAAGAAAGAAGCACATGTGTCTATAAAGGTGCATCTAGGCAGCTGACAGGACAGATTCTACCAAGATCC
The DNA here is from genome assembly GCA_004026965.1 of Petromus typicus. NCBI lineage: Eukaryota > Metazoa > Chordata > Mammalia > Rodentia > Petromuridae > Petromus > Petromus typicus. The sequence goes on along the minus strand of PVIR01010863.1, from coordinate 36,260 downwards.
AACATTCTCCCAAGAGAATCTTCCCAAAATCCTTCAGCTCTCAGAATCCGTTAAGTTTTTCCAAGCATTTTGCACATATGTGTAAAAGGATGTGGCCATCCTAGTACAGTATTGGTGTCACAGCCAATATTGAAAATAATATGCTAAACATGCAAGGAAATAACAGGAAATATCTGCCTGTCATTCAGAGGTATCAAACTATGCAAAGGAGGTCAGGCACACAATGGTAATGTGTGACAGAAAGTAACATGTCATAAGAGAAAGGGGCTCTTACTTTTTACTTTCTGATTTTCTAAATATGCCCAGCTGCAAGTGCTTGTGAGCATGGAGGCTAATCTGTCTCCAACATGGAGGCCTTGACCAATTTCTGTGTTACTCACTCACCTGTGAAACTTGTGTTATTGCTCTTGGAATGGTATAGTATGGGCACATAGAAACTAAAAATGTTACTTTCTCCTCACTAAAAATTAGGAGGAAAAGTCACTTCCCAACCATCTCCCTTTTCTTGTAATATTCCATGAAAAACATTGTCATTTTAAGTATTTTTCCCTCCCTCTGAAAGGTATGTGAACCTTTTTAAATGTTCAATACAACTTTTCAGAGCAGAAATATTTTCTTCAAGGCCTGGGAACCATCTCTTGGGGACATAAACTTCAAGGAAGATAGAATCTCTACCTCTGTTTCTGACAAAAAAGCCCAATTGAGCAAGCATTTTGCTTGAGGTTGTGAGACTATTTTCCTGGAAAGAGAAGAAGTACATCTTTCCTTTACACAGTCAATTAGCTTGTCCAGGGGTCACTCCAGTCACTGGGCACACTTAGGATGCACTGTGTGACGATAACACTGACAAGTCCTCTCACTCGAGGACAAGTTTATTCTGAAAACACGTCTATAGTGGATAATTACTCCTCGTACGCAAGGATAAGACGTCATTCAGCTTTTGCCATTTCTTAGCAGACTTCCCGTGAGGTACACCACTCTTTGGTATAACGTTTATTCAGTAATAAAACTGTTTTGTTTCTCTTTTAATTTTGTGGAAAGGTTTTATGGGCTGGGAGAAAATTTTGTTTTTAATTACATTCCTCTAGCAGTAGCCGAGGTGAACGGAAATGAAGTCCACGCAGCATTTCACTGGCCTTCAGAAAATTTGCCTTGTCCATTTCACCAACATTCCTCTTAACTTCTCATATCATAAAACTATAAAACTTTATAGTTCAAAGGGAATTTAGATTACAAAGTATCATCTAAAAGAATTATGTATCTACTATATGCTATAGCAATATGATAATCCCTCCAAATCAAGAATACTCAACTTCTGTTTGAGAATGCCTAGAGTTATGGAATAAATGCTGTCGTCCAAGATGTGAAGGACGGGGACTTCTCCAAAGGCAAAAATGAAGCCACATAACACAGCAGGTAGAAGACAGTGTGCAAACAAAGCACACGGGGGAATAAAGACATCTGGGGAATGCTGGGTAGTCTAATCACGTTCAAAGGCCAGGCGTGAATGGGAAGTGGGAGGAAGAGACAGAAAGGGAAGCCGACCATAGCACAGAGATCTGAGTGTGGGTAAAAGTTTTGCCTGGCTCACTATGGAGACAGTACAGTGCTCTGCTTGTCTCTGAGGAGTGTAACACATGACTTAACAGGATCTTTTCTGAGAAATCAGAAGTAGTTCAGGGCTGACACCTCCTTTACAATTCTGCAAAAATGACCTCAGTTCCAGACAAAATTTCCAAACACTAACAGAAAGCAAAAATCACAAGTGTCCTTGTTCTTGGACCTGGGATTTTTATACTCACAGCAGTTAACATCCATTTGGGGTGTCCTCCTTAAGACAACATGGCGGTTCTCTGTTCCCCACTGCTTATCTTCTAGGCCAGAAGCCACGGCTGCTCTCACTTTTCCTACACTGTCTCCCACAGTAGCTAAGGCAGGTGGCTTTAGTTCTTCTTTGACCTTCCTTCTCATTTGCAGGGAGGTGTCTCACCTATTTAAAGATGATTTGCTGAAACCAAATGAGCAGTCACGGAAATGTAAGAGCCCACAGAGTGTCCTATTTCATTTGTAAAAATCTGCATTCCAAGATAGATGCTTTTAGAGAGAAGCTCTTATTTAAATATGACAAATAGACCTGTTTGTCCTCAAAATAATGTAAATCCCCCACTGGCTCATCACAACTGCCTTGGATCTTCAAAAGCCTGAAGAAGGGAAAAAGGGTCATCAGCAATTACCATACATATTAACATGTCACTTTTTGATGGGTTTTAAAATATAAATATTGGAGGGAGGAGAGAAGAAGCAGGAAAAGGTGCATTTTAACTCTTCTCCAAGACTTCATTACAAGAATTTTTACTTTGACAGATACTTCTATAATCATAACTGAGATCTAATTTAGTTTTGAGAAACAGAGAAAATGAAAGCGTTATGAATAGTCTTATGTCAGGCAATCAAAGAGAATGGGACAAAAAAACAAGTATTTGATTTGTTTTCCTCACACAATTCAAAGAACCTCTGTGCTTCGTCACAGACCCTTTGGTACAGAGCGCTCTCAGATGCTTTAGTAAAAGCTGAGTGGATCGATCTGCAATTCGGTAAACTAGAGGTTTTTGAAGGGCAGCCAAAGTGTTATTTGGTTTCTCAATAGCTCTTTCTCCCTTGAACCTGAGAACATACATCTTGTTCCTCAAGAATTCAAGGCACTTTTGATACTCAGGATATCTTTCTGATGGAACCTGTTGACAAAAGCCATACAGCCTTACTGAAACACTGAAGATTTCTTTACAGGGTTGGATTGGGTTGGCTTGAGTTAGGTTGGCTTGGGATTTGCATGGCTAAATATTCCACCCAGAACCCTGTATATATTATGTGAGCATTCTACCATTGAGCTATGTCCCCAGTCCAAGATTCTAAGCATTTTTTAAAGAAGTAGTTTATTCAGTTTCTTAATGAACATATACGTTTTCAGTAAAAGAAATATGTTTAAAAATATAAAGCCATACTTCCCATAGGTATTTTTAAAATTCTACTTCTAGCCAGGGTTCAAGGTTCAGGATTTATACAGCAATATACATATGATTAACTAAAAATATCATCTAGTTATTATTTTTAAATCCACCCAGAAATTGGCAAAAGTGGAAATTTTTCAAGTGTAATGTTGATCAATTCAGAGTGACTTACACTTATTAGCATTTCCCATACCTTCTAGAATGCCATGAAATTTTAGATAGGAAGGGCATGAAAGGTGACAGAAAGGAAAGAATGGGTATAAGTGATTAGTACAAGGTCTAGAACGAAGGACTCAACACACTAGTACTTGGTGGTGTAGGGGTAGTAGCAATAGTGCTAGTGGATACCTCTTCTCCCCCAGCGTCTGGTTTACAGATTGGGACCAAAAAACACAAACAATTTATGGAAGATTACAAAGCTAGTAAGTGGTGGAGCTGAAACTGGCATGCAGGTCCCTTCATTGACCTAATATAGAATCCCCGCTATCCTGAGGGAAATAATTTATTCGATTATAATAACTTATCTCATTGTATAAAATATCCATGGAATGAAGGGCTAGGCTACTCTGATTCTGATTAACCTGGAATTTCTGAATTTCATACTATTTTTCTGAGTCTTCTGCTTTTCTTAACCTGTTACATTTAGCACAGTTGTCCTTTTGCTGGTACACCCTCGCAATAAGCCAACTTTTCCCTCTCTGACCACGTTTCCCCTTCCTTTCACAGGTACCCAAAGCATGGGATTTTCCAAAGCTCAATCCTTGAATCTCTGTACAGTATGCTTTGAGACTATATTTATTCTCAAGTAGTATCAATATGCAGATAATGTCAAAACATTTGTATTCTGCCATAATACTTTTAAATACAGTTACAAATTTGTAATTTCCTAGCAAATGTTATCAGTGTGATATTACAATATTATCACAAAGTTATCATGTTTAGAATCAATGTCACATTTCACTCCAAAGTAGCTCAACATCCTTTTCTAAAATAACAGTCTCATAGTTCTTCCAGTCTTGAAAATGTAGAGATATCTATGTCTCCTCACCCCTCATAAACAACTTGCCACAAATTCTCTTCTTCTTTTCACCCTTCCCTTTCCTTTCACAATGATACCACATTCCTCCAGTTCTTATCACCAAGAGAAGAACTGCTCCAAGAGCTTCTTAACTGACGGCTCTACTTGCAGTTCTCACCACATCATTGCACTGAGTTCCTGAGTAGGGAACCCAGCATAGGGACCTGGGATTTAAAAATGTGGTTGTGTGTGTGTGTGTGTGTGTGTGTGTGTGTGTGTGTGTGTGTACACGTTCATTTAATTGGTGGCAGTTTAACTTTATTTCTCTCTGACTCTCTGTCTCTCTCTCTCTCTCTCTCTGTCTCTCTCTGTCTCTCTCTCTCAATATTAATACAATAAACCATACTTCTGTCAGCTTGACAAAATAGTTTATTATAGAATTTAGGCAGGAATAGATTATTATGCTATCTTAAATTGTTACAGTAGGAAAAGTATAAGGTATACTTAAAACATCTTGTCACAGTGCTCAAAGTTTCACACTCCAACTTGATATTTACCAACAAAAGGTAGGGTAATTTGAGCATCAATATGGAAAATATGCCCTGCTGTATGCAGAATATGTTTAAATCTATGTGATCATACTTTTAAAATATTCATTAGCAAAGTAAAACTATAATATTATTTGAAAACATAAGTTTAAATATCACACTTTTATCTTCCTTTTCCTGTAATACATCACTGAGCAAGGACTTAAGCTGCAAAGGAGTATTTCTGCATAGAATTAGAATAGCCAATAAATAAAAAGGGAATCAGGAATTACAGCACTGATGTGTCACTACTTTGTCATTGCTTTTATATGAATCCTATAGATTTAGATATGGATGTCAGTAATTAACAACACCAAGAAAAAAGACAACTGGTTAATTAACTAACTATATGTTTAACAAAATCTTGCTCCACAACAAAAATCTGAATTCAGTATGATCAAGCTACCATTTGAACTACCAATTTGTGAAAATGGGGAACAAATAAATAGGTTAAAAACAACAAAGATTCATTCGGCAAAATTCAGACTGTGGGAAATTCTCCTGAAAAAAAAAATGACCTGATTTCTTTTCTTCCAATGATAAACGGCAACAAAGAGTAAAACGGAGGTGGAAGGGGAATGTAGGTCAAAAAATGATTAAGAGACATTGACTGATGGGTGTGTAAAGTTCTTTTAGTTCCCAATTCAAACAAACAACACACACAAGCCATGTGCTGCACAGCAACATTTAGGTCAATGATGGTCTCACAAAATTGTAATGCTGAGGAAAAATTCCTATCAGCTAATGAAATCACAACCATCATAAAATCATAGTTCAATGCATTTTTCACATGTGCTGGCGACACTGATGTAAAAACCTACTGGACAACCAGTCATATAAAAGGATGGAACTTACAGTTATGCACAGAACATAAAGCTTGATAATGACAGCAAATGTCTATGTTACTGCATGATATACTGGCCATACTATAATTTTTACTGTTAAGCATATGCTCATTTTTTTTTTTTTTTTTTAGTTTTTGAGACAGGGTCTTGCTTTGTAGTTCAGGCTGGTCCTGAACTCACTGTGTAGCCCAAGCAAGCCTTGAACTCACAGCAATCCTCCTGCCTCTGCCTTTTGAGAGCTGGGATTACAAGTATGAATCATCACACCCGGCAATGTGGTATGTGGTACCAGGGTTTAAACTTGGGACTTTGCACTTTCCAGGCAGATGATGGAACCACTAAGCTAAATCTCCAGCCCCTCCTATCTATTTTTCAAAGTTTATGATAACATAGTATGTCTGTCATGTTGTGCCCTCAGCAGTATCTCTCGGTTGCATCAAGAGGCCACCATAACTGACAGACCTGTACCGTGTATGCACGTTCACTCCAGGATGTTTGCGCAGTTCCAGATTTTTCTTAGAGCATATCCTTTCCTTAAGCAACACGTGGATGTCTACATACATATTCAGGCATTCTTGTGCACAATTTGTGTGTTATGAAATGCACATGTGAAAAACTTCAGGAAAACCCAACATTGGCTATTTGATGGTGCTTAGGAATCAATGTTAATTTTTTAGACAAGATGATATTTCTGTTTGAATATTTTTAAAGTCATATTTCAGGTAACTATTGAAATATTTAAAGGAGAAAGGAGAGATAATTTGGACCTTCTACAAAGTAAGATGTGGGTAGATGGATGAGGAAAGCTATAAATGAAACGAATCAGCCATTTGCTCAATTCTGTGGAAGCTGAGTGATTTGTCCAGTACCCCATAGTACTAAGCTAGAACTCCTATCCTAGCTGACAAGTTATCAATTCTACTTTTTTCAGTGCATTCAGCTGCCTTTTGAGCATGTTCACAGCTGCCTGGCACACGACCATTTCCAAATTGATAACTATTTGCAATAGCTAGCTTTGCAGAGTTTTCTGAGTCTTAAGCAAGTATTTATTAAGAATTTATATTAATTACAAATATCAATGAAGCCATTAAAAAAGGTGATAGATTGGGGCCGGGGAGTTAGCTCAGTGGTTCCGGCGCCTGTCTCGCAAGCGCAAGGACCCGGGTTCGATTCCCCGGTAACCACATAACAATACTGGGTGTGGAGACCCACACCCAGCAGCAACCAGTACCACATCCACAGTGCCGGGAGTGGTGGCTCACGCCTGTAATCCCAGCACTCGGGAGGCAGAGGCAGGAGGATTGTGATGTGAGTTTGAGGCTGAGCTCAGGGCCAGCCTGAACCACAAGGCGAGACCCTGTCTCCAAAAAAACCTAAAAAAAAAAAAAAAAAAAAAAAAAGTGATAGATTATAAGAAAAATAACATATGAAATAGATATTTTTAAATAAATAACATATTTTTAAGTTGTTTGTTTTTTGGTCGTTGTTGCTTTTGTTTTGTTGTGCTTGAGAACAAAGCCAGGAACTCCTGCATTCTTGGCAAACACTATATCCCTGGACTCTGCCTATAATCCTAATTTTCTTAAATAAATGCTTTTGTTAATATGTCCTACTCAGAACTCATTGTGAAAACATAGTAGAGGTGAGCCTGAAGTATATAATAGTTTATAATACAAGCATATATTAAAAAGCAAATTGAGATTCCATGACCATTCATTATGGCTTTCCAAGTTCTTTATTAACACCCCTGTCATATGATTTCTCTTGTTGTTCTGGTAATATATGGGAACCAAGGAAGAAAACTGCAATCCTCAGGACCCTAGGGTGAGTCTTAATAGTACCTCTGAGGCCTAACATAATTAAAATCTCTTTTAGAAACCCAGAACAGGAAACCATATGTCACAATCTGGTGCTTTCACTATCATAATATAAGCACAAATATCTTTAAGTGAGGTGAATCCAATATTAAATCATCAGCATCATATAATGTGAGTTCTTTGGACACTCATGGAGGAAAGAAAGCTCCTAGTCATAGAGCTACAAGTATTCACTTTCTGAAACACTGCCAAGACCTATAGAAAAACTAATTTCAAAACTTTTTCAACTTGTACCTCAAGTCAGCCAAGACCCTGAGACAGATCACTCTTCCTGTATGGTCCTCCATTTTCCATTTGCTTATCTACTGTACCAGGGTTATATACATGTTTATTACCTCTCTACAGTATTTATCAAAGGAAAGCTACCTAGATCCATAAACCCAGCTACAGTACAGGTTTTAGAAGATAGCAGACTAGGTTTATTGGCTGTTTATCTATTACTAGGGCTATAGCCAACAGTATTTTGTACCTACAAATTTTAAAACTACTTTTAGTCTTAGTTATATACTCAGATTGTTGTGGCACTTTTTGATTGATCCACATTTTATAAACAATGAAAGGCTTACAATCGAACCTCATTATAGCCATTATATCATGCACTCTGTTAAGCCTCCCCACATGGCTTGTGCCACGTGGTCTCTGTAATGATATGTTTTGTCATTGTTAAAATCACTTCCGTACTATCATTTGTATTGTCTTACTATTACTCATCCCTTCTCTACCAACAAGTAACTCATGCAGGAGAAAGGAAACACATAAGCCAGCAAATCCTCCACCCACCATATCTGAGCTTCAGTGTGCTAGAATTTTCCATGAGAGAATAATTCCAGATCTTGAAACACAGACATATACTTTGAGAGTATTAAAAGAAAACAACAGCTGCGACTAGAACAAAGTCAGAGCAGTAACAAGACTTTTCCCCTGCAAGACATTCCCATCAGTAATTATGATGGTCTGAATATGTACCTAAGATTCATGGTTTAGAGTCCTGGCCCTTTCTGTGATGGTTTTAGAAGGAGGGACCTTTGGGATATGACTAGATCCCAAAGGCAGAGCCACCAGGAGTCAGACTAGTGCCCTTACAAGAAGAAGCCAGAGACAGTTAGTTTGCCTGTCTCCACCATGTAAGGATGCATTCTGTAACTGAGCTGGAAAGAAGGTGCTAGGTATGAAGAAGTAGCCCTTTCTAGACCCTTAATCTCCTCCCACCTCAGTCTTAGACTTCATATATCCACCAGCGTCAGCAATAACATTTTGTTTTTAAAACTCACTCAGTTCATGATACTCTGTGAAGAAAATAACAAGTTGTCAAGGAAAATTATCGCTCTCAAGCAGAGGAGATTTACAGGATACTTTGTAGGTCCACTTTTTTTTCCCCTTTTGATGTAAATGTATAGTGCAGAGGTCATGAAAGAATAAACACATAAATACATTAAAATATGAAGAAATTGGCCACAGGCCCACATCTATCATTTTTAAAAATTTATAGAGGGTTAGGAAGACAGAGTACTGGAAACCTATCAAAACAAATTATCCAAAAATTCACTGTCAAGAATAGAAGACAGTATAAATTATATAGGGAAAATCATTCTTTAAAAAATGAAAACATTTCAGAAAAAATGAACATTCCTCTTCTGGCAAAATTATAAATTTAGGATGTACAAGACAAAGATCCCTTCCCCTATCTCCCTACCTTTATTTCTTCATTTCCTTTCTTAACCCTCCACAAACATTTACCAAGGGAAAATCAAAGTGGCAGAAAATGTGCAGAATAATCCTTTCCCTCAAGTACAGAGTGATCCAGTGATTAGAGCAGATTAGCCATCTCATTACAATGAGCTTACATGTTCTAATAGGTGGAAATAGTAGTGGTATTTTGTCCAAAAGAGGGCTCCAAGACCTCCATGTAGATGGAAATCTCTCTTGATGTTTCTTGAATGATGTAATCATCAAAATGCCAAAAAGAATTTCCCAGATCATGTAACCACAATTGTTCAGCAGGAGAAATAAAATGCTGTAAGCATTAATTTGGGATCCAGAGCAGTTTAAAACATTTTTCTACAATATTCATGATGGGTCAAACAAGATGCTCAGTAATAATTTATCCACTTATATCAAAAGTCTTTTCAAAGCAAGGGCTTTTTTTTTGCCTTTTATGAGTAAAATAGCCAATATAATGAGAATCAAGATGTGTCATATACAGGTACAAGTTCTTAATGCTGAATGTGATCATAACTTATGTATACAATATACCAATAAACTCAATAAAAAGATTAAAATTACCAATATAAACATAAAGCTGATGTCTCATACATACTAACTGCCCACTCAAAATTAGATAAAAAGCAGAATTAAAATGCCTAATGACCTTGATAAATTGAAAATACCAAAGAAAATCAATGAAGTCTAGAGTGAGGCTTTGTCTTTAAAGTTAAACAACCCAGATTCAAATTCTAACAGCAACTGTATTGGTCAGCTTTATTCACTTTGACAAAATATTCACCTTGGTCAGTTTAAAAGGAGGATGTGTTGCCCTCACCTCATAGCTTCAGGGACGCCGGCCCATGGTCATCCAGCTCCTGGTGAGGCAGAAAATCAGGGCAGGAGCACATGAGGAAGGAAAACTACTGAGGTTATGGCAGCCAGGAAGCAGAGAGAAAGATACAGCAAGAGTGAGAAGAAAGGACTAAGGACGAGATACATGCATCAAAGGCAGCACAGCACGACCTACTTTCATGAGCTCCTAGCAGCCCATCAGCTGTCAGCTGAGGTAGATTAACCCATCGACACGGTTGGTGTTTTCGCCATACAGTCACCTCCCTATGGCCCACCTCTGAACACTGCTGCACTCTCTAGGGATCAAGCCCTCAAGCCATGATTCTCTGGGGGGACATTTCACGTTTAAACCACTTAATAAACCCAGTGTCCTTCCTAAGGGTATCTAATCTCTGACTCTCAACTATAAATGGGGATATTGATGTTGATCTGTTGGGCTTTAGGTCTTTGAGAGGCATAATATATATACAAGTTCTTAACTCAGGGTGTGACCCAATTAATTAATGTATTCAATAAATGTTAGTCTAGATAGATGATAGATAGATAGAGATACAGATGAGAGGATTTTCAAAATCTTAAGGATCTCCTCATAAATTTACCCTTAGAATACTCTAAACCTAAAATGCATATAAAAGGTCATTCAACAGCCCTTCCCATCAAATAGTTTCTCATATATACATACATATATATGAGAGAGAAAGGATTATATATATATAGAGAGAGAGAATATATATATATATATATATATATATATATATATACACACAGAGAGAGAGAGGATATATATATATATAGAGAGAGAGAGAGTAAGAGAGAGAAAGATCATATATATATATATATATATATATACAGGCTCTTTTAAATCTCTCTCTCATATATATATATATATATATATATATATATGTATATATATGTATATATATGTATATATGTATATATATATACATGGCTCTTTTAAATCTCTCTCTTAGTCTGATATATATGGTTCTTTTCCCTACTTCAATACAAACTCCAAGAAAGTAAGAACATTCTCTATATTATTTACTAAATATCCACAACATATAGCACAGAGCCTGATACATAGTAGGTGCTCTATAAACAATGACCGAATAAGTGATTATATCAATAAACAAGGTTTTTAACCTGAATAAATCATTGAATGGCATTTTAGTATTCTCTGTGGGTTGTTTTCCTTAATTGGATCAATGCACATATAACTCCTAAGTCAGTGTAAAGAAGCAAGATAAATTAGATGCCTTCGTAGACTCCTCTCTGGAATTCTGATTCTATTAAAATCCAATAAAGATTATATGTAGTAGAAAAGTTGTGCAGGAAAACTGAGAAACATGGGTTCTAGACCCGGGACTGTGGCTCTATCTGTGAGCTTCCATAAGTCTGCCTACTTTTCTCATTTAAAATGTTATATATTGCCAGATCTTTTCCTGACTTAAAAACTATTATGTAGAATTGTGCAAAATGATATGTAAATATTATATTTAGATGTGTAAAAAATGTTTCAAGTAGCTATTCTATGTTTTGATTATATTTCTTCAAAATTCACATTTCCTCTCATCTAGTTACTGTATATTTCTAATGACCTCCTTTTATGTTTCATTTTCACTTTTCCATAACCCCTAAATTGTCCTATTATCATCAGAGTGTCTCGTCAAATGAAATTATGTGGTATGTTACAACTCTGAATTGTATCTACCACAAAAGTCTTTTCTCTTAGCCTCAGCTAGAAAGTTCCAATCCTATTTAAAAGTTTAGAGTACCATCTATTGCAATACTCAACTTACTGACAATTAAGATATCACCAACTCCAACCCTTCTATAAGCAATGATCTTAATTCAGACTAAGAGAGAGATTTAAACAAATGAATAACATATATAATACCTATTCACTTATTATTTAGAGAGAGTGAGAGATTCAATGTCCTCCCCTTTTTTCAACATTAAGCTCCAAAAACAAAGTCAAAAGAAAATACAGTTGATTGTAAAAGACTACTCCACCTTTGAAGTTGTCAGTGTATTAAAACATCCATAACCTTTAAGAATAGAAATCTACCATTCATCTTACCATGCAATGTCTGCTGCTCTCATTATATTTTGGAAAAAATCCATTTACAGATATATTTTATTTTACTCTGCCATTTATTGCAAACAAAATTAATTTTTAAAAAAAGATTTACTAAGAAAAGGATTGTCTGAATTCTTCCAGTATAATTAATGTTTTCATGAGGCCTGTCATTAATCAGAAAATCAGAAGATTGTATTGTTCAATACTCACCAAGCACTTAGCATCTAATTAGTCTGATATTGATATTTTACAAATGCAACCAAGTTCTGTAACCAGGGCTGCTGCAGCGACAGTTCCCACCCTACTCCCAAGAAACTCATTTTCTATGCAGAAAAAAGCTCAGGAGACGTTTCTGTAAGATAAATGTTGTAGAACTAATCAGCCTAAATTTAAATTCCAGGAAAATACACTTTCTAGATCACATTTGTTTAGGCATTGAGCTTTTTCTTTTCAACTCAAAAGACTAAATGTTTGACTATGTAGCATGAGTTTTTCAAATTTTCTCAACAGTTATTTCTTTATCTCATTACTTCAGGGTTTGAAGCCTTCATCAAATAAAATGGAAAAATTACAGAAAGTCATTATGGGAAATCTGAGACTTATTTAAAAATGTTACAGATATTATAGTACAATTTTAATGATATAGTGCTAAACTAGAAAAAAGCAGATCCTACTTAGGATTTTCAGATATAATTTGAAGCAAGACAATTCTCTAATCAGTATTTTGTTAAGCAGAATAAATCTAATTTTTCATTGAGTGCGACTGACATGCAGTTCTGTAGAAATCAACACTCAGCTCTGCAGGCAAAGTAGCCAACTCAAGAGTTATCTCTGCTTCTTACAAGCTGTGTGACCTTGGTCAATTCACTTATTTATTTACAATTTATTTATTCACAATTTATTAAGAATGGAATGTGCATATAAAATGTACCAATAAAATCAATTTTTAAAAAGAATGGACAACAATAATACCTTCCTCTGAAATTACTCTGAGAAGTAAGAGTGCCTCGTACATTGTGAATCCGTGAGTTTAAAGTTTTTTTTTTGTTGTTGTTGTTGTTTTTAATTTGTTAATCTTTATTGGTACATTACATATACGTATCATGATTGCACTCCATAACGGGGATTTGTACCAGTATAAGACACAACTTAATTCTCATTTTTTCCCATAGCCCTACCCACCCTACCACCCCCCCCATATACATAAAATTTGTTTCCTTACTTTTTTGTTACAATCTCATCATTTTTCCCCCTTCTCCCTATTTTACATTGAGCGTTTTCTGTTTTTTAATGTCTCTAGATCTCCACAGACAGCAGAGGCCACAGGGGAAGATGTGAACCCATCACGTGCTCCCGCCCATGAGGACTCCACAAGGACACAGCCTCAGTGCGCAGGGAAACCCAAGGGCTAACAGGAAACAGCATACAAATAAAGAAGCTGGCTTCTCCCCACCTTCAGTGGCTCTCTCTTCCTCCCACTGTCAGCTTTTCTAAGAATCAGATCGTGGCCACAAAAGTGGACTCCAGGCATTACGAGACCAGACTGCTGAAAAATAGGTAAAACTCCGGAAGAAAACAATAGAAAAGGCAACTCATCTGGCAGAAATCATAAAAAGCTGAGATTTTTTAAATCTACATCATGGTTCTCCAGGACTCTCTAGGTAGAGTGTGGTGACTTTAGGGATCTCACTAGTCATCACCTGTCACCTAACCCAGCACTCCCTGGGCTCTCTTCTCTGCCGCTCTCGCACGATCAGCTCCAAGACTGGTAATTTCTACTTCTTATCTCTAAACTGTCTCTTCTTTTTCTTCCTTCATATACCTTTTGGTTTTTTTAGATATTTACCAGTTATCACCAAAATGACTGAAAAGCTGCTCCTGCTGGTCTCCCTGGCTTGGTATTCTACCCACCCACCCCCCCAGAGTCATTTCCCTACACTGCCACCAAAAGGCCTTTCCAAACAGCTTAGGATCGTGGACCTCAAGGGAGACCACAGTTACACGAGTGTTCACAGCCTGGCAGCCCCATAAAAGCTTATTTATTCGCACTATACCTAGAGTGACTACAAAGATGGACATAAATAATGCAGGCATAGAAACCAGTCTCTTTGGTATGACAGAAAGAAATACTATCAAGAACTATAAAGAGTGAGATTTTTATCCTACTTGAAAATTCTCAAGTTAGCCTACCATATTTCACAGATGTAGCAAGAGACATAAGATTTCTGAGTCAAAAACAGAGGACTCCGTTACTCATTACACAGCGAGCAGCAATGAACACACTTGGAAAGACTTTCAGAATCACACTGGGCTGATTTTCCTTCGTCCTCGAGTCCCACAGTTGTGACACAAAGCAGCCCACGTGGCTGCGGCAACTTCACTGATTCATGTCACAGCTAAGGAATCTCAAGCTGAGAGAAGCTAACTCTTTCTCATGGGCTACAAGCCAATCCGTTCTGTATCCTGAAGGGAGAAATTATTTTCCATTATGCTGGACAGTAAGCAAATCTCTCTTCTGATTCAGAGGTTCAGGGACATTATCTTCCACAGCTGGTCATTTTTTAAACATTCTTCAAAGGAAATTTTAGAACAAAAGAGAAGTGAGAACCATGGATTTCCATACTGCTTCTTTTTTTTGAGACAGGGTCTGACTTTTGTAGTTCAGGCTGGCCCTGAGTTCAGCCTTGAACTCAGAGTAATCCTCCTGCCTCTGCCTCCCAAGTGCTGGGACTACAGGTTTGAGCCACCACGCCCAGCACTGTGCTATGTGGTACTGGTTGCTGCTGGGCGTGAGTCTCCACACCCAGTATTGTATGTGGTTTCTGGGAATCGAACCCGGGCCCTTGCACTTGCAAGACAGTCGCTGGAACCACTGAGCCAAATCCCCAGCCCCATATTGTCTCTAAGTAGATAGGTTTCCGGTCCATACCAGCCTCTGAAACTCACCAGCTACAGGATTTCTATCTTTATCCATTTTCTCACCTGAAACTAAGAGCAGCACTCACTCCTAATGCTGCCATTTTACGTCAAATGAAATTACATGAGTAAAAGTATATAAACAGCACAGCACAATGCAAATTATTTGTTCTGTATTCCAGAAATACTGCCTTGGTTCTTATGAAAGGGAAAATAACTTAAAATGTTAGGATAAAAAATTAAGCATCAATTAATAAAACATAGACTAAATGTTTTATTAGTTTCCTATAGGTGAGGCTTGGGTGGTACAAGTTTAAAAAAAAAAATAAGACACATTCCTTGACTGCAAAATTCGGCAGAATAACAACGCAGAAGTAAAAAAAGAAAAAGGTCTGAAGAACTTGATTTTCAAATAAGCAAAAGACCTGACTAGAGACTCTCATAAGAAGATAGACATAAGGCCAGTAAGTATTTGAAAAATTGATCAGCCATGCTATTGTCAAAGAAATGCATATCAAAATCACAGTGAGCTACTATCTCACTCTAATTAGAATGGCTATTACCACAAAACAAACAAAAAATTCCTGGCAAGGATGTAAAAAAGGGGAACTATGCCCCATCGATAGAAATATGAATTAGTATAGACATTATGGAAAACAATATGGAAGTTCATCAAAACATTAAAAACAGAACTACCATATGATTCAGCAGACCCACTACTGAGCCTCCTGTATACCCAAAGGAATGAAATCATTACAGCAAAAGTACTTCTCCACTCCCGTATTCATTGCAGCATCATTCACAGTAGTCAAGATATGGAATCAACCTAAGCATCCCATCAAGGACTCTGTGGATTTTTAAAGGTGGTGCATTCGTGTGTCTGTCTGTTCATGTGTCTGTCTGCACAACAGGATACTGCTCATTAAAAATGCAGAGTCTTGTCGTTTGAAACAAGGAACCTGGAGGACACAGGCCAAGGAAAATAATCCAAGCACAGCAAACACATACTGTATGATCTCACTCAGAGCTGGAAGCTGAAAGGGTGACCTCGGAGCAACAGAGAGTAGAATAGTGCTTACTAAAAGCTGGAGAGGGTAGGACAGGTTGATGAGTTGGACAGAAATTGCTCAACTGGCACAATGTGACATTTGGATAAGATGAGTAAGTTGTAGTATCTTTTGCAGAATAATAATAAATTACCATAGACTCCAAAATAATGAGAGCAGAGGATTTTACCCTAGCACAAAACAAAATTTAAGGAGATATCTGATCATTGTGCAATTTATACAAATAAACAAAACCTCATGTTGTAGCCTGTAAACATGCATAATTATTATATGAAAATCAAAAAAATATAAATAAAACCTTTGAACTAAAAAAATACTTATCCAAGTAGAATAATGAAGATTGAAGGGGAAATTGAAAACAACAGAGCAGCAAAGACATCATAAGACTGTGTCAAAGCTGTAAGCTTTGCCATGGGGTTCTCCAAAGGGGAGGAGAAAGACATCAGGACAGAAGAACTGGTGCCCAGGAGTCAGATAGTTGGAATAAGTTCTGACCACATCGAAGGCAGCTATGGTTAATAATAGTATATATTTCCAAAGATCTAGAAGAGAGGATTTTTAATTTTCTCAGCAGAAAGAAAGTATAAATGTTGGACGTGATAGATATCCTAATTGCCACAGTTTGACTATTATAAAATATATACATATATTGAACATCACATTGTACCCCATAATACATAAAAATTATGTCAATTAAAATAAAACATTTTATAGGTGGGCCCAGTGGCACAAACCTATAATCACACCACTCTTGGAGGCTGAGGCAGGAAGATGACAAATTAAGTGCCAGACTAGAAAACTTAGTAAATTAGCCAGACTCTGTCTCAAAATTTATTTTAAAAGGACAGGAAATGTAGCTTAGGGTGAAGATCCTGTGTTCAGTCATTACTACTGAAAAACAAATTTTTAAAGAAATTTTGTAAGACAGGGAATAAGTATACCAAAGGACAGTGACCAAGACAGGGTGAAATGACAGAAGGAACTATAGAAGCATAGGATCATCCTTCACTTAGAGAGCTTGGAGGAATTGAAGTCATCATTAACTTCAACTATCTCATTTGCCAATGTGAAAATTGCGTGTGAAAATGTTTGGTAATTACTTCAAGGGTTGCGGTTACCGGAGGGCAAGCTCCGAATGAGGATGCTTCATGTCTGACCTTCGACTTGGTAAAAGGCCTTGATAGGAGTTTCTTTTTCCTAGATAGATTTTTTCTTTTTAATTCAGGTGCAGAAATGTGGTTTTGCATCATATTTTTCTCTCCTCTACAGTCTTAATTCACTTGTCATTTTCATTTCTCCAGAATTTAAATAAGCTTGTTCTTTCTAAAACTTTACTGAAGGTTGATTTCTTTTTAAATTTTCTCTTTCATTTATATAAAAATGCCACCTAGAGGACTGGAGATTTAGCTCAGTGACAGCACACTGGCTTTGCAAGCTAAAGGTGCTGAATTTGATCCCTGGTACTAACAACAACAAAAAATGCCATCTAGAACAAATTTCCCATCTGGTCTCTATTTTCTTCCTCAACTTCCCTCCATCTGGCTTCCTATGTAATAGTTTTTCCCCATCGTATCCTATAAAATGCTACTTTTGTCACCATCCCAAACTGCCAGTTAATCTTTCTCAGATCAATCCATTCAATAACAGTGCCCAGGGGACCTGAAGTAGGTTCACAAAACATAAAGTAAAATATTAACCACCAACCCTTACGTCGACCTAAACACTGGATATAATGAGCTAACAGGAAAAGATGGAAGGCAAAGAGAGCCTCAGCCAGTCTTTCCAGGCATACAACATGGATTCTCCTCCAAAGAAAAATTCACCCATTTGCAGTTAGCTTGATTTTGATTCCATTTATTGATTTTTAAAATCTTTTGAATTGTATCAATCTCATATTGGAATTGAGCTGGGTAAGAAGAGATGTATGTTTTTAAATAACTCCCACAGTAGCCCTAGCTCAATAATCTTAGATATTAATTTTATAAGTTAAGTGTTTTGAGACTATACAGTGGGATATACAGGTGCATTCAACTTAAAGCATGGCTTTAGAATCATAGAAGAGTTCACAAAATGTTTTATACTTCAAAGAGAGACACATATTAGAATGCTGGTACAGCGCACAATTGTAATGCAGTCCTTAACTGAACACAAAGCAAAAGTATTCCACTCTAAATTTTTATGCCCTAATGAATTGACATTTTAGATTTTATTAAACATAGAGATTTTCTTAATAAACACAAAGGGTTTTAATTTTTTGAAATCTTCTACAGCAGCAAGCACTTTAAAGCTTTACTTAACCAAGAAGGACTCAAATAAAATCAATAAATATTTGAATGTGTATTATCTGTACTAAATAGCATTTAGAATTAGTGAAGTTTCCAATATCACTGAAGTCAAGACTAGTGGTATTAGAGTCAATAGTGTTAGTGAAGTTTTTTTTTTTTTAAGAAGAGCAAATTTGGTTCATGATAAATTATGAATGCAGTAATTATGTAGACAAGAATAAATGGATTTAAATTCCCTAATGAATGATGAGTCAAGTTACTGACAGAAGCAATCAAAATATATTCCATATGTGATTAACAACACTTAAATGTGACATTGACAAATATTATTTAATTTATACAATAGTAAAATTACATACATATGTCATCTCTAGTTCTCCAGGCTATAATAAATTGTGGAAAGAATAGAGATTCTGGTTAGCATGCTTATTTTATTTTTGTTCCTGGTCTTTCTGTTAGAATGTACATATTTTTACATTCCAGTTAGAGATCAAAGGTTGTAGGTTGAAATAAATATTCCCTATGCATATAGATAGATGCAATTAGAATATATAAAAATTATTCAAGAATACCTCCTCACACAGTTAAGACTACAAAACATGTACCCTATCAATACTGAACTATTGACTGCCTTCCTATTAAGTTTATTAAGAATCTGTATGTGCCAGACTATTATACACATTAGGAATCAATACAAATATGATATACATGAGTTTGCCTCATGGAGCTTCCAGTCTAAAAGACTGAGTAAAATAAATTAATATCATTATTCAGATGTAGACACAACTATTCCATATATATAAGAAATTTCTTAGCACTTAGCACAAAGAAGTTAAGTAAGCTTTAACAGCATCAATATGACAAAGTATATTAATCATATACCCTAGAAAAAATGAATTCTTCACTCTCTTAGAATACCACTGTCTAAATCTAATCTCAATTTAGAATTGATATATCACCATAAGTAAACATAAAAATTTCCAAAAGTTTTGCTAAAACTTATAACAAAGCATTTTAGCAAGTGCATTGAGCCTGTAATATTAGCATCAGGCAACACAGCAGAATAGCCACACATCTGAGCTACCTCAATGTCTGCTATTAGGAAAACGGAGTTAGGAAACAAAATGTTACTGATATATGAAGAGAAAAAGTTCAGACTCCCTCTATAATAAAGTATTATGTCCCCAATAATAAAGTTACTTAAGATGAGCAAGGCAAAAAAACTTTTGAGAATGAGATTCTCGAAAGTTGCCAACCTAATAAATACACAAGGAAAACCCCATCATTTTGCAAACTCCATCCTCCCATGTACTCATACTCACTGTCTATTTAGAAAATATAAGAACAATTCTGACATCTAAATTTTAAAAGTTAGCAGTTACTGCTGAAATCACAAGGATGATTTGTAGAGTTCTAATAAAGCCTCTATGCTAGAATATATCCATATGTGATATAATGTCTTAGTTACAAAATAAACCAATTTCTTCAAACTAAGAGTGCAGCAAACTTGCATTCATGTATCTGGTTTACGTTTTGCAAGACATTTGTTCTTTAAATGGGAGACTAGAAACTAAGCAAAACTTGGTGGTTTCTATGCTCCGGTCAGAATCTGAGAAAGGTGTTGAGTCAGTGGCCAGGATCAGGCCATCTCCAGAGCAAAACCTGAAGGTTTCTTGCCTTTGAGAATGAACAGAATAACATTCATTCATAAAGTACTCTCTCCGCCCTCTTGACATGAACCAGCAGTCATAGCTTCCCCTTGAAGTTTGTTAGAAATGCAGAATCTCAGGCCTTACTCCAGAACCTGTATTTTAGCAAATCTTCCCCCAAGAAATTTCTGCCTATACACAGAAATCTAAAGAGCACCAATCCCAATCTAGGAAAGAATGTACTACAGAGCCCATTTCAAATATTTAGCATGAATTTAAACTGTTGCATTCTCAGTACAACTCTTATGTCACCAATTTTAATGTGAGTTCAGGGTCAATTATACAAGTCATCAGAAAAAATAAAACTAAACTACTCATCTCTCTCATTCTGTTTCTCCAGCTGAGCCCTTATGGACAACCAACTTGACTCCATTTACAAATAGAGCTGGAGGTAGAAATACAGAAAAGCCAGGGTACACGTGGCCCCTACTAACCGTCTGCATAGACACCTCCATCAACAGCGACACACTGCTGGTCCCTGACCTGT
The DNA here is from genome assembly GCA_004026965.1 of Petromus typicus. Taxonomy (NCBI): domain Eukaryota; kingdom Metazoa; phylum Chordata; class Mammalia; order Rodentia; family Petromuridae; genus Petromus; species Petromus typicus. Next base: position 15,825 of record PVIR01010863.1, on the reverse strand, counting down.
ACATAGCCTCTAGATAAGTCTACTTGCCCATGTAGGATTCCACATTTGAATTCACTGCCATTATTTCCAAATCTAGGGATTTCACATTGAGAATTCTGTGCCTCTAAGTTCTCTTCTAAAAGTCAGCAAATCGGGCAACATCATATTCCAGCATGGTAACATGTCAGGGCCAAGGCTCAGCTGTCCCAATTAGATATTGGCCAAACTCTCCACTATTCCCTGTGGTCTTCCCAGCACTGTGGCTGAGGCTGTCAGTCATCATTTGTCAACTTCCATGGGTTCTGCCTCATTCATTCACATTTTCAGCATGATTCTTAATAGATGTTTGAGTTTGCAACTCCTTCAATAGGCTTCTGAGCTCATTATGTCTCTGATCCAAAATTTAAAACATGTAATTCAGGAAAAAGAGCTACTGCTTGTACTATCTTAGTTTGATGAAAGACTTTTACATACAATGACATTTTCATTTACATTACAATGACTTTTTTCACAGTCTATTCCAACCCAGACAGTTTAGTTATAGTAACTAGTTGTTTTCACACCTGTTCTTCAAAATTATAAATAAAAATTATTAGTGAGACCAGCTTCTCTACAACATTGTTAAACCATCTCTTCATATTCATCTCAAAACTTCAAGTAGCACACTGAAAATAAAAATCCCTCAAGAAGATGTCCTTGTCATTTTTTATCACTGAGACACTCCAAGCATTTAGAAAACTCTATTGTTGGAATGAATGTTCATATTCCCTAAAAATTTGTATGCTGAAACTTAAATTCTCAGTATGATCATAGTTAAATGTGAGGTCTTAAGGGAGGCACGAGAGTGCAGTTTCTGTGTATGCAACAGTGCCTTTTATAAGAGAAATGATTCTCTCTCTCTCTCTCTCTCTCTCTCTTTCTCTCTTACCCTCTCCTTCTCCCTCTTTCTCTGTTTCTTTTTCTTCGCCCCCTCTTTCTCCATCTTTCTCACCTTGACCTTGAACTTCCAGCTTATAGAACTATGAGAAATAATGTTTCTGTACATGTCCCCTAGTCAGTGGTATTTTTATTATAACAACCTGACTGGCAGCATCAAATAAATGAGTAGATTTTCCTAAAGGATTATAAATTTTAAAAATTCACACAAAGATTTCAAATGAATGTGTTTCATTATCATATAATACATGGAGATTTGCTACCCTAGTTCTACTTGAGTTGATCAAACCAACCCGTTTTATTTCACTGACTATGAAAACTAGAACCAGAAATACCATGAGGAAATGTAACCCTAACAAGCCTGAAACTCATGGCCTATCACAATGACAAAAAATTATATAGACTAGGTAACATAACTAAATTGAATTATAAAACTTAGTCTGATTCAATTTTTACGTTCTGTGGCTTTATTTCTCTAGACATCACTGTAATCATCATCGCCACCATCATTATCACCATCCAATCTTACAAAGCTGAAGAACTTGCTCGGGTTGCTTCTATATTGAAGTACATCTATGGACTCTTTACAGACATGATGGTAACCATATGCTAGATATACCTTTGACTTAAAAAAAACTAATAATGAGCTCCCTAAAGTAAAAGTATGTCACACATTCCATACCATGATGCTTAGGAGGGAGAAAAAGAAAACCTTTTTGTTTATCCTGAAACCTGAAGAAAAGACATTGCTGAGAAACCTAGTTATTTACTGTTAGGAGTACAAAAATATGTCCAGATCTCTTGCCACCACTCCATGTTGGTACCATAATAGTCATTTGCTAACCACAAAAGCAAATTAACAAATTTTAACCATTAACAAATGATGGAAGGAGAAAATAAATCATCAAAGATCAAAATCTACATATTTATAAAACAATAACTATTGGTCTGAAAGGGTCTGTGTCAATGGCAAATGCATTTACTAGCAGGAAATACTGTCATATATCATTCCAAGAACTAAACATGGAAAAAAATCAGCTTGTCTTAGAATTTTTCCTTGAACTTAATGGTTCCCCAAACACGACCCCTTTTATGTACAAGCTTTCACTTTCCTGTTAGGCTCCACATTGTCTCTCTGAAGTGTGGATCATCTACGTCCTTCCCTTTGTGCACCGTAAAATAGGAGAATTAAACTTATAGCCATTTTCTTCAATTCAACTCAGCTTTCTGAAGAAAAATGTAAACAAAAGCAAGACCAGATCACTATTTCTATGTCTGCTAGTTATCGCGAAAAGTAAATTTTCTGAATACTCCAGCACTTACACAGTCATAAGGGTAAGCTAAGAAAAAAAATTGTCATAATAGCTGGATATTTCTTTCCTAATTAAAATAGTACTGGACAGTGCCTCTGTGAATGTGAAATCGGCAAGCTAATACAGATTATAAGCACAAAGTATAATTGCATATATTTTCCTTATATGTTCTGAATTAGCTATTACTGAATTCCCAGTTGATGGGAGCAGTCACAACTTCAATCCAGTAGTACATATTATTTCCATAAGCCAGGTTCAGAGCTTGCCTGCTCAAAGATTATAATTTAACAAAGTCTCTCTTCTGTCACGGAGCTGATTTTTGTGGGTTTTTTTTAAGTTGCTGTGACCATGTGACACTTTCTCATTCCCTATCTTTGCTTACTTCAGTCCATAAAGATGAAGAATATGAAGTCAAATAAAAGCAAAATGGAACAAATTGCATACTTTTCTTTCCTCCTCCCTTTCTTCTCCATCTCTTCTTACATCCTTCTTCCTCCTTCTCCTCCTCCTCTTTCTTCCTCTTCTCCATTTCTGGTGTTGGGATTTGAACCCACACCTTCACACTGAGCCATGTGCTGAGGCTTGATTTTTAGGCTTTTATTTTTTTAGACAGATTTTCACTAACTCACTAATTGTCCAGGCTCAACTGGGGATCCTCAGCCTCCCAAAATTCTGGAATTTCAGGCATGCAACACTACACCCACGTGTTGTTTATATAGACTTTTTTCACATAATAAAGCAAGCATATTATGGATATTAGAAATTGGGACCATTAGAAGAAAGTAAGTATATTTACTCCCATGAATACTTAAGTTGTGGGATCTCTAAGAAAGACATTATTATGAAAGAAGAGAAAGACTCAGTCCCAAGTTTAAAAACAAAACCAAAACACCCCAGAGAAACATGATGGAGTGGATAATCATTTTAAAGTCTGGTTGCATTTTTTTCTCCTCATAGCCCTGGACATTCTGACTTGAAAATTTTTCATTCCAAACTACACCTTTCCAAAACTCTTCTGTCTAGTGTCTATTATGGATACTTTTATAGCCTTATTTATTTAAAAAAAAAAACTACCTATTCTGACAAAGCTAAAATATTGTTCTGTATTATTAAACTCAACAGAAAACTCTGTATGCAATGATAGGAGGCTATAGGCAATTAACACTGCAAATTGGAGGTTTTGAATCTTTGCGTGATCTTTAAAGGGCAACGCAGTTGCCCATATGTGTGTATGCAATTAGATAGTGACTAGTTCATAGCAGTAGAATTCATAAAAACATAAAAATATTCAGTGAAACCAATCTTGGATTCATCAAAGGCTACTTTGAACTCACCAGGCTTCGTGTGAACAGTTAGCTTTACAGAGCTCAAGGAGAGTAAAGAGGAAAGTTGTCTCCATTTTGTCAAAGCACTAAATTCAGCCTATTGCAATAGTTGCTGGAATGCACCATTCTCACATTATTGAACATCACTGTAAAGAATTTTCAAAGTCTACCATATAAAAGAAGCAATATGATTACAAATTTAACTGAAGTACTACATTTGTGCTATTGCTTGGGGAAAGGAAAAAGGACCTTTGCTAACTAGCCATTTGGGAGAAATTTTAATATCATCACAGTTGCTATGGAATAATTTAGAAAACTAAGAGAACTAATGAAAAGGGTTTTATTTAACATAAGAAAATAAATTGATGCATTAATTATATCCCACTTCACATGGGCCACTGTGAACAAAACAGAATATTCTTCTGAGGGCCTATAGATTCACTTTTCATGTTATATCCAAGTAGACTAGAAGTTTTTTATTTTCCAGTGGCAAGAACAACCCATTGCAGAAGGATTCACACTGATTCCGATGATTAGACTGCCTATATAGCATACGCATGTGGCCCACACGTTGGAAGTAGATGGGTTTTGGAACTCTAACATTATTTGGGAGTGTAATATCAAGCGTTTCAGGGAAATGTGTAGAAGCTATTTGTAAACTACAATAGTGGACTTCAATGTGATGCATGATTTTTGCTCTGACTGCATGGGAATATATTTAATAAAGGCAACATACAGATATACTGAGTGTTTAAAATGTGTTGGAATTCCCAGGTACAGAGTCAATAAACACATCCATGAAAGTTCCCATATACAGCAGAAAAATGATTTTTTTGCATTTGTACCCTGGCAAATAAAAGTATCTTTACAAAAGAATGATAAAAAATATACTATATTGAACAGTAGCTCAAATAATAAAACTCAATTATAAACAACCTTGTTAAATTATTACAACTGTGCTACATGTTAAATGATATAAAATAGTGGAAAAGTGTCATTAAAAACATGTGCTTGTGTGTGTTTGTGTGTGTGTGTGTGTGTGTGTGTGTGTAGAGAAAGACAAACAGACAGAGATTGTACTGATAGATACTACAGAGAACTGAATTCAAATATTACTTTTTTACCTTGAAATAAATCTAAAATTTCTATAAGAATAAGAAGACAAAAAAAGTTAGCTTTATTTCATTTTTAAGGATATTGAATCCCTAGAATTTACCAAATAAGTCTGTGACCAATCACACACACACACACACACACACTCACACAAAACAACCCAGAAATTAACCTCTTGGTGTCCATCCATTAGGTCTGCCTGTCTACTACTTATTTCATACTGTGTGCCAATCCCAAAGGAAAGCTGTCCTTTAGAAATCTTCACGGTAACTCATTAAAAAATAATTCCTTTTCTTTCAGTGAAATAATTAAATAATTTTACAGTTTCCAAGTAATTCAAAATAACTAAGAATTTTCCAACAAAACAGCAAATGTACTATACTTTATGTCATTACAAAGCCAATGATTCAAAAGCAAGATATAGCATGTGAAGTACTGTGCAAGTGTGTGGGCCAGAGTGGAGGTTGATTCAGCTGGCTTGGCCTTCATGTCTAACAGCAATCTGTATTAATGCATGTCTCTTCATCGTTTTGATGGAGCCCGACTAATAACAGACTGATGAATTGCATTTGTAAATGTCAGGCACAGATCAAAGAGGACTATGTTGGATGCTTATTCCATTTCAATTTATGATTTTTCACCAAGAAAACAAAACAGCATTGCACAGTGAAGTTCCTTATTTTTCCTTGAATTTTCAATGAGCAAAACAGCTGCAGAATAATGTGACTTAATGAGGCATCCCTAATAAAATATTAGAGAATTAAAAGCAGGGGCACTGAACTGTTAGCAGTCCTGTTCTTTCATCTTTTCAAGATACTGGAAATAACTGATGACACTCTGGAATAGTCCTCATTTGAAACATGCATTAGAAAGCTTATTAGTAAATGCTCACTAGCATGCAGTTACAGCTGAACTTGGGCATAACCATACAATACTGTCTTTTAGGGACCATGATAAGAGATGTCTTGAAAATGCTAGAGAAGCCTACCTTACCCTTTGTCTGTAGGGCAATCTGGGACATGCAATTAATGCTAACTGAACCAGAGAATGTCCTTTGTATATTTAAATACATTTTAAGATGGTCATCATAGCACTTGGCGGATCATATGGGATTCCTGATTATTAGAATTTTCTGATAGAGCATAAAATAATTTTTCTAAAATATTCTATCATCCCCTAAAGTTTCAGCATTTTATAAATTTTTAAAAAGGAAAAATGGCCACATCTAAAAACAGAGTTCCTTTTTACAGCCATGTCATCACATTTTCTAACTTAGTGGTTAGTAAATACTATTACACAGTCTCTAAGCACTAGATTTCCATTCGGATGGATCCATAAGGAAACTAAGGAACCTTCATTCTTCAATTTGTCATTGTTAAAATAGTTAATATTTTTCAGACTCAGAGTCACACTTACTCGGAAACCTTAGGTCCCCCTCTAGAATAACTTGTAGAATTACATAGATATTTGCTTTAATATCAAGGTTTTTAAGTTCTTTAAGAAATATATCTTGGCACTATATATCATATGAATTTAATCATCCTAAGCGACCACATTTTAAAGGCAAGAAGAGTCAAAATTTTCATCTCAAAATAATGCCTTCTTTGAATAAAAGGCACTAAAACTTACTTGTATTTGTCTCTTGAAATACTTCCTGTGTCTAAATATTCAGTTGGCACTGACTGTTCTCAAAGTCTTATATCTTGACTTATTAATATCTTATTAACATAACTCAATTGTTTTCACTGATAATTAGGAAAATGAAAATAAAATTAGCTTCAGTAAGGTTATTGATGATCTTAGTGGTTAGTGATTGATGGCTTCAAAAATTAGGGTTGTAGAAAGGTGAAGATGCAGTTGACTCAAGATGAGATTTAGAACAAAACGTAGAAAAAAGAATTAAATTAAAAATATCCAATGTTCTATATAAAAATATGTACTAATAAAAAAGTTAAAAAGGAAAAATATGAAAGATATTAGGTATCAATTCCAAAACTGCAAATGATTCACCAATCTGAAAGTATATGTGTACACAGAAAAGCTGGAATAAATACAAATCACCCTAATACTCCGGATCTTTTCTAAGTCCTAGAAGTATTTTTAATCACCTTTGCTAGTTATTTTGGTTTATCTCTCTAATTGGAAATCTTAATTCTTTATTTTTCTGAGCTCGTACTACCTCACTGAGCAGTTTTAGTGTCAATTGATAATCTGCCTGAGATGTCTAAAAACGCTAGGTGGTAAGACAGGAACTAGATAATTACCCCCGGTCAACGGTCACTGAAATTCATCGTGGCCTGAGTGGAGGTCCCTCATAACTGAGTGCTTTGGGAATACATTTCACAGGAGAGTGCAGGGGCCTGGGCGGTTTTCGTGAGCTTTTTAACACTAGAACAACTTTATACAGTTGAAGAAGCGATTTCACACTCACAAAAAAGGATGTCTTTTCTCTCGTATTGCTAAAAGCCAACCCCGGCACGCGCGCGGTGAGGAGAAGCTGGCCTCGGTAGTGTGGTAACTACCCTTTTCATTCCAGACGCCTGAGCAGTTGTTTAACACTCTGCCGGGAAGCGGAATACCAAACGAGCCGGCCTTCCGCACCCAGTACCCCGCGGCTCTCCCGAGCCCGCACTTCGCCCCCTCGGGCGAGACCGGATAGCTCAACCTGCAGCTCTGGGAGAAACGAGAAGACGACTCTCCAACTTTCCCTTTCAAAAGCAGTTTGAAATGTGGAAACCCCACGTTCCCCAACGCCAAGTGGAGATCACTAGCCTGAAGAAAACATCTCGTGGTGGACACCTAGCCTTTTAGAATCGAAAAAGGGAGAGAGAAAAGCAGCTGGACAGGAAAACCGATCATTAATAGCAAGATTTGTGAAACAGCTAATCAGGAAAAAAAAAAAAAAATGGAAAATCACTCGTCAACCTGAAGCTGTCCTCTTTTCCTGAACGCTGTTCAGATGAGGCTTCCTTTCTAAAGGTCCCTTATGGTGGCCTTTCCAGAAGCCCTCTCATTAATAGAGTGTGCCTCCATCTAAATTAACCTTTTAAATAGATGAACCTCCGGAACTTACAGCACAGTTCTTTAGGAAAACCCAGTCGTTCTAGGTGGGGAAATCAATAGCCTCCCTGAAACACCCACCCTCCGCAGACAGGCCTGAGAATTAACTAATCAGAAGTCGACAGAAAGTAGGGATTTCTGACAGGCGACCCACTGATCAGCGAGCCTCCCTTGAACGCGACCCCCAACTCCGAAGTAGGAGCTCGAAATGGCCACCGACCAGGATCGCTCTGGGTGACAGATCGCACTAGAGCCCACCCCGCCCTCCGCCGGGTCGCGCTGGGCAGAGAAGAGCAGGGGGCACCGCTCCTGAGGCCGCTCCGCCACCGGCTCCTCTCCGAGCCCCTCCGCTCCTCCCTGCCCCGGCCTCCCGGGAAACACCCCGCACCCCACACGGTCCTGAGCCCCGGAAGGGAGGAGAGACGCTGCCCGGGGCTCCGAGCTGCGCTCCCGAGGGGCCCGCTGTCCCCGAGCCCGGCGTCCGGAGGCGCGGTCGCACCTGCCTACCTGCAGCCGGGCTTCCCGGGGGCGGCGACACCTAGCGAGGTCCCTGCAGCTTCCGCGGGCCGGCGCCAGCCTTATCGCTCTCGCATCGCTTCCGAGATGCCGATCCGCCGTCACCATCCAGGGGCATAGGGAACCGGAGAGTGGCGGCGTGTGCTCGGGAGGGCTTGAGAGTGGCCCTGAGTGTGCGTGTGTGTGTGCGCGTGTGTGCGCGCGCGCGCGTGTGCTTCCTCCTCCGATGGCAAAGAGGGCTCAGGAACCGCTTCCCAGCCGGCCCGCAGCCTCGCTACAGCCCGGGGACGGTCTCCGCGCGCGTCCGGCCCCTTCCCGCTTCTCTGCCCCCCAATGTCAAAGTCATCCAAAGAGCCGCCTCCGCGGGCTCGCCGCTGCGCCCTCGCCGGTGCGTCCTGGCCGGTGCGTCCTGGCCGGTGCGCTCCGCTCGCCGCCTGCGAGAGTGAGGCGGGCGCCGCAGTCAGCGCTCTGCTCCCATCGCCGGCGCGTCCGCTCTTCCCCGCGCCGAGACTTTCCCTCGCCGCGCCGTCCCCGCTCACACGCGCGCGCTCGCACAAGCTCCGCGCCCTCCGCAGCCTCCCGCTCTCCGGGGAGAGGCGCCCGGACGAGGGCTTCGCCTCGGGCGGCTCCTCGCCCTCCGAGGCCCGGCTCCGCGGGTCGCGGGGCTGCTCTGCGGTGGAGTTGCTCGGGAAGGAACAAGGGCGAGCTCTGGGCTCAGCCGGGGCCCCGCAAGACTCCCGCGCCCAGGCTCCGGCCGCCGCTCGGCGGGTCGTGGGCGGGTCCCGCGGCGGAGTCCGCTCAGCAGCCGCTCCCGGCCGGCCCGAGCCGCAGCGCCGCGCTCCGGCCCCCGAGCGCCGCCCGCACTGCCCCGCGCAGCCCGCCCGCCGCCCCGCGGGGCATCCTGTGCGCGAAGGGACGGAGACCCGCGGCCGCCACCGCGAAGAGGCCAGTCCCACACGGAACGGGCGCGGGCAGGTGTCGCCGGGGTCTCGGCCCACCGGGCGGAGGGAGGCGGGAGAGTGGGGAGCGGGGCGCCCCGAGTCTAAGCCCAAGCACCCGGGGAAAAGTGAAGCAAAAGCAGCCAGAGCCTGTTGCAGCGTCACCAGCCCAAGGCTGTGTGTGGTCCAAATCCACCAGGGCTGGTCTTTATATAAAGTCGCCGCCAAGCCCCCCTGCCCCACCCAGGCCGGCCGACAAGACTCCTTTGCTCCGAGAGAAGGCGGGGAGAGTCGGTGCGCACACGCTCTCCGGGCGGAGGAGGCAGCAAAATGAGAGGCTGGATCAGGAGGCGCTGCCCGCTCTGCGCTCGCCAAGCGCCACTTCTGCTGCACACAGCGGCCCTGCGGAAGACAGGGAGCGTCAGAGCGCGCGAGCGCGGCAGTCGGTGGAAAAGCTGGACTATGTCTCCCTCTAGAGGGAAAACCTGATTAGAGCCAGGTTTCTACACACACACAAACACATACAAACGAAAATAGTAAAATAGTATCTGGTTTCAGGAATTGTGCGGGTTTCTTACAAATTGCAACTTCTAATGGACTCAGAGAATGCCCAGCCACTCTAGGTAAACAGATTCCTTATTAAAGGAACTTAGTGGTATTTACAGAAATTTAATAGCACCACCCTGAAAGACCCTGCTCTTATAAGCTTGGACAAATTGAGTGCTGGTTTAAATAGTGCTCATGTGAGCTTCAGTGAAGGGCCTTAGGCGTAATATGATCGCATTTAGTGATTAGTGTATTATAAAAATGTCTGAAACAAATGAGAATACTAACCTAGGAAATATAAGACTTACAACACGGGATAATTCAAGGGCTTTTTAAAACCAATATTCATACCACTTTTCCACCGTCACAATTGTGAAAATAACTAAACTCCTTCGGCTTTAAAGTTCTCTGTGTTTATAGATCTGGAACTATTAACAAATTAAGTATCACAAGCTTGCTCCATTAGCTATTAAGTCCAATACCGTATTTATAAAGAAATATGAAATATAGGTCCCAGGTATATGCTTATAATTAGCTATATTTTCTATCTAAGAGATATCAAGTAACTAAATTAGGTTGCGGTGGGAGATGGCAAATTTTGCAAGGTTTATTATTTCAACTTCAGTCTAAGTCCCATGTGTAGCCTTAGTATTTACATTTTGTAAACTTACTATGTGAATCGACATTTACTTTCAAAATGTTTCTATATATTTAAATGCATAAAATGTGTATTTAAATTATACTTAAAATCTTTCCACTGACTCTGAATGTTTGAGCCATTCTATTTTGATAACTACACTTAGTATAGTCTTAAAGGTTTTTTTTAACTGAGACTTATTGAAGTCATTTAGAATAAGCAGTCCAAAGTAAATAATGTAGGGTTTACTGTTTTAATTAGTTGCTCCGTAAGAAATGACTTAGCCTAAAACACACAATCATTTGTTTTCAAAGTACCTTCAAATGGTCTCTTTTGAAAAATTCGATGATGTGATTAAAGATTTTTCTTTCATTTTACTCACATAGGAATTTATTTCCCCAGGAAAGAAGGTTTACATATTAAATACCTGACACACTTTTTCATTGCAAATTATACAGTGGTTTCTTTTTTATATCTGCTCTGTTAAGTAGTGGAGTAGAACCCTTACAGAAATGGCATGAGAAAGCTAGGCTCTATTGGGAGGAGAAGCCATTTACAAAATCACTACACAATATCATCCTTTTTTCCCCCACAATAAATTCATGGCACAAATTGTTATCTCTCTAGCTTCTAACTTTTTATGGTTGTAAGAAAACCTCTAAATGTATTGTGTTGCTACAATTTTATTTCTACCATTAAAATATGAAACATTCTTTTGCTCCTCATTAAATCCACTATGTTTTCATAAAATATGAAAAAGTTAGTAAAAGGAACAAAGGTGTAATTGCAAACTATAACAGAATTTCTTATCCAAAAGCATATGCTGTTGAAATACTGTAATACCTTAGTAATGTCTGTAAATCTTCAGATAAATAATCCCAAATAATTTTTAGATGAAAGAATTATCTCTGCCACCTCCTAGACTTTGGAAACAAAATTATTTGCATTTTCTCTAAGAGAATGAAAATGGCAAATACCTTCCTAGTTTGATAAAAAAAATCTTGAGTTGATATTTCTTAGCATCTATTTATTTAAGTTGCCTGCCTCCTCCAGTAAAAGCAGTGTTAAAAAAAAGCCTTTAAATCTAGATTTTAACTAGATTATAACTGTGATAGCTCTCCAGGTTCTAACACTCTTCTAAAATATGCCTGTGATCAACTTCAAGGTTCTTAATTTACCTTTAAAAACCTATTAAAGTATAGTTGGCATGTAATGAACTGCATCTACCTAAAACATACAATTTGATGAATATACATAACCATGAAACCATCACCACAAACTACCAGTCAAAATACCTCACACTTCTAGTCTCCTGAAAGTTTCTTCATACTCTGTCTAATCACATCTTCTTCCACTCCAGACATCCCCCACCATTCGCTAATCTAGTGACTGTCGACTATCCCTTGGTTTGTGTGAGAGTCAAGCTTAATTTTCAATTCAGTTGTCATGGGAGCCTCTGGGGATTGGTAAGACACACTGTTGGGTGTACGCAGACGGGGTGGGGAAGCAAGGCCTCAGGACTTCCACCTGGTCTTCAGCCCCTTCCCTCTGGCTCTCCTCACGTGCTCCACGCCCTGGCTGCCTACAGGTGGCGTCTTCCCGTTGTATCCTCCTCAGTGGTGATCCTGACACACACCCAGCTCGCTGTGGGTTAGACTCCTGAAACCACAAGCCAAATTCAGTTCCTCTTCCATCTAGTTATGGATGTCAGGAATTTTTTTGAGCAACAGGAAAGCCAATTAATATAGTTTGCATGTTCTAGGATTTGTATGAACTCAGTCATTTATTCTTTTTTTCCCCTCATAGTGTCTTTCATCAATGTAATTATATTGGCATTCATCCATGTTGTTTATGTAGCAGTAAGTTATTCCTTTTTATTTCTGAGTAGTATTAAATACTGTAGATATACCACAATTTGTTTAACTACTAATCACTTATCGGACATTTGGAGGTTTAGAATATCTTAATATTGGTTATTTAGAATAACCATATCTTGGTTTAGAATATTACATATAAAGCTACTGTGTGCATTTTGTGAAGAAGTCTGTTTTCACTGCTCCTGAGTAAATTCAAAACCAATAACTGGATTAATTTTAATGAGCAAATATTAAGATATGCTTAGCTTTAATACAAAACAAAACAACAGCAACAAAGTACATGTCCCAGAGTGTCTGTACTACTTTACCTTCTTATCAACTGTAATGCAAAGCTTTTGGGTCATTCAAGTCTTCTAAAAGAAGCTTTATAGGCTTTCTCAGCTCTATCTTGAATTCTTACAATATCCTACACAGTGAAGCAGATGTTATAACCCGTTTTACACATGTGAAAAATTGAGACTTAATTCCTTCTCATTAAAGAGGGAAATGAGATTCAAATAAGACCTACTGAATCCAAAGCTACTTTGGGGTTTGAGTATTATTTATTTCTCTTAGTCTCCTTCCTCACTAAACCTAACCCCAACAACTAATACATTTTATTTCTGAATTACAGAAAGAGTAAAATCATTTCATCTGCATTCAGAAAAGCTATTAGTGACAAATTAATAAAAAATAGAAAGAAGTTATTCATAGGAAAGACAGAGAAAGTAGCTCTAGTTCTCCTCCATATCCCACAGCTATTCCAGCATTCATTTGTGAGTGAATGAGAGAAGAATTCTGATTTCTGACCCATAAGTGAAGACATACATTAGAAGCCATTTGCCCCACCTCATCTCCTCTTGGTTTATTTCTTCAGTGCTAGCCAATCTAGTACTTTTTTCTAATCACATTCACACTTTTTTGAGTGTTTTTTTAAAATGCATTTTAAAATACGAATGTTTTCATGAAGTTGAGAACAGAAAACAGAGAAGAACTGTTCCATATACTCCAAAGTGACATAGATATGTTATTAATTTTAGTATCCTGATAAAAACTCTATCAATACTTTGTGGTCAATAATCAGAAGATCAACCAATCAAAATGAACAGACAGGTGCTATCTATAAGAAAAGAGTATTTCTCTACACAGTGCTGTAGCAAAGGATTAAAACGAGAGAACTATCCTATATGTGGTAGTCAAATGAAGAGACCAATAAAAAATTAGTGGCTGAAAGATGATACTTGGTTCGCCCTTCTGTGGAGGTTATCTAAGTTGGACTGAGGCTCAGTTGGCAAGTTCATCTGACTCAACTGGGCTCTCTTGCGTTTATGGTCAACCAGCAACTTAGTGCCTCACTCAGCTGACCACAAGTGGGAATGTTGGAGGTAACTGGGACAAAGATCTTCTCTTATCCAACAGACTAGTCTAGCTGTTGAGCATGGTAGCAGTCGCTTCGCCGAGAGTAGCAAGAGAAGAAGTCCCAATGACCAAGCACTTTCCAAGTCTATGCTGGCATTATGTTTGCTGCAGCCGCCTCCAGCCATCCCAGATTCAAAGGGGAAAAGCTCTCTATCTCTTAATTGATAGAGCTCCAAACACTCATCAGAGGACACAGGACAGGGAAAGAAAGAATTGCATTTGCAATTCTGCAACCTAGTACAATAGCTCTCCCAGAAGCCAGCATTTTACATAGTATTTTAAATCAGTGTCTTGTGAGTTGACCCCTGGAGCCTAGAATATTATAGTTACAGACAAAGGAAACCTCTCTTGGATAAGAGCAAGAGGTTTGTTCAGCATATCTGGTCTCTGGACTTGCTCTCACTATCACTTTAAACAATAGCTGTACGGATTTCACCAATAAATGGAACGTGTCTCCACAATTCCTTCTCTCTCTAGAAAGAACAGATTTTTCTGGATTGAATGAATTTTTCACTTTAGTCATTTATTAATCTCAAGGCTTTAACTTGTAATTTAAATTTGCCTATTTTGTACTAAAACTTGGTTTATGAAGCTGGAAATCACTAGCAACTTCTATATGATAGTACTTGTCATCTCTGGTGGGTGGCATACACTTTATTTGCTGATCACTTGGTCCTTTGAAGTGTTTAATGTGGGAATCCGGAAGAGGATGCAGCCAGAATCCTCATGGCAAACTAACTTCCCAATAGTCGCACAACAAAAGAATTAGTAACCAACAAACAACAGTCAGAACCTTGAGGAAAAGGCTGAATGGAGGACCAACTCTTGCTACTCCAAGAAGCAGCAGCAAAAGGCCAAAAACTGCAAAAGCAGAAGCAGGAGCCAAAAAACCCATAACCCGAGTTCACCTGCACTTTTATTTGGTACCAAGCCTTCAACCCACCATCCGAATGCATAAAACAGGGTGGTTTCACAATAATCCCCATAGGTGAAGATTACATAGGGCAGGGCAGACATCCTTAAACCCCAATAAATCCCAGTAAGTCCCAAGGCAAATAATCCTAGTGCAGTAATCCTGGCAGTTTAAAATCCCACAGGGTGGGGCAGATGTCCACAATAATCCCAGTAGTTGATCCTAAAGGGCAGGGCAGACATTTGAAATTCCAAGTAAGAAAGTCCCAGTAAGTAAGTCTTAAATCTGAGTAAGTTGTCCAAAGTTCCTGACAGTTTAGTTCAGGAGAAGAGTAATATTTTTTCACAAACTGCTTCCCAAGTGGACCTGAGTATAACTGCACCAGCACATCCTGTTTGGAAACAACTCCTTCTTTGCCTACTTCGCTCCAACTCTGGCCTAAGAACAAAGATTATGTTCCTCAAGGAAACCATTTCTAATTTTCTTAATCACTTTATTGCTTCTCCTATGTGTTCCCAACTACACTTCTTTGCATTTAAAATTTATTACATTGTGCTATAACTGACCTAACTTTGTAGATTATCCCACACTTGTCTAATGTAGCTCTTAATTATTACATTGTGCTATAGATTATGTAGATTTTGTAGATTATCCCACACTTGTCTAATGTACCTCTTAAATGTATACTTCATGTATACCTATGTTTTACAGAGCAAAGATGCATACATGAATAGGTAGAAAGGGTATCCAAGTTTGTGATACCGGTGGAAAATATTTGTTTACATTTATTTTAATGTTTAATCATTACAATAAGCTTCCATATGGAATATCCACAATGTTACATTTCTTTAGCTACAAGATTCCCAAGTTTTTGCTGGCAATCTGGAGTAATGCTGACACTTATCATTCTGGAAATTAGTCTCATTCATTCACACACACACACACACACACACGCTATGAGAAAAGAGGCCAAAACACACCTTTGATTACTTTCAGAGTCCTTTTCTGCGTTTGACTGGTTCTGTGTGCTTTTTATCCCTAAGCCTCATTTAAGAACAGTAACTGAAGTTTGATTGGTTCCAACAACTGAATCACAGGATTCCTAGGAGGACTTTTTCATAATACTGTACTCAATCTTACATTTTTAAAAATAGTCCTTGACTCCAGAATCCCCAGATTTCATGGTCCACTAACTTGAGCTACAAGTACATAGATATTTTTCCCAAAGCATATCCATACAGGGAGGATAGGCAGTTAAGGAAGGACAAGACCTA
>PVIR01010862.1:37236-49011 GCA_004026965.1 Petromus typicus | reverse complement strand
GAAGCACTGCAGAGAGTGGGACTGTCTCAGTAGAACACTAAAATCAATTTTAATTCTACTCAGTGTATTTACTGGCATATCATTGAGAGTAAACTATTTTAAAAGATAATTATTTTAATCTCAGTAAAGAGAGTACAATAAGAAGGATTATAAAAATCATATTTAAAATTACATCCTCATTTTTATTGTTGACATTCACCTTTTCTTCAAAAAAGACCCATTTTTCCTTTTCTTCAATAGTTTAAAATTTTATAATTACCACGTGTTACTTTGCAACAAAAGAGAAATACTCTTACTATTAATAAGCTATGTGCTTTTCTGTTTGTTGTCTATACAAAAATTCTGGAATAGCACCAAAAACTTACAAAATACTAAATATTTAAGTAATGATTGATATAAAAACAGTGTATTTAGACAACTATAAAAGATAAGTCTCAGGCAAATGTAAATGTTACTAAAGAACCTGATCAAATGATAACATTTCTAAACCTGTTTTGTCAGGACTTTATCATGTTTATAAAACTTTGACACATTTTGAAGAAATTTAGGAATAAAATAGTGATGTACAAATCTACATACAGTAAATAATATTAAAATTATTATAAGACATAGTAAACAACAGCTTAATTCTTAATATGAAAAGGCCTTTAACCTAAACACATAATATGACATTCTAATCTTAATTTAGTATTATTATGATTCAGAACGAAATGAAAAGTTTTAAATATAAGACCCACATGTCTATTCCATTTGCAGCCATGCAGTTCTCTACAACATGCTTGAACAAGTACAATGAGAAACTTTCTTAATATCTTGAAAGAGTGTTACATACTTAAATAGGATATCATTCCTGAAGGTAATGTCATAAAACACTTTGATAATTACTAATATACAGATAGACATATAAAAGGAATGGGATTATGACAATCTAAGCTATCATAGTGTTTATATGATTGTGTATGTTATGATAATATTTCAATTAGAAACTATCTTGCTTCATTGACATAATATTTGACCAAATTTATATGATTAAAAATACATTATTTTGACACTTTACATAAGGCAACATAATCTGTTCTATTTATCCCACTGTAAAAAAGACTAGACATCCTGAGTTCAAAATTAGTCAGCAATCTGTAATGTAGGCCATCAAACCTAATTTCTAATTTTTGCTTTAGAACAGCTCAGCTTCTTTGTGTACATTCTTTGATTTCAAATAAAATTAAAGTTTGGACTCTCAATTAAAACACAACATGCTAAAAGCAGACATAAAAGGAAATGAATTGTGGAGTTGGAGTGGATCCTGCGCTCCACACTGTGGAAGGCCAATTTATGTCTTGTTTAGAAAAGGGTCACCATAATACTTCCAAGGCTTGACGCCTGCAGCAAATCTCTTGTTATTTACAGAGAATAAGAAGCCATAAACTCATTTTCTTAATAAGCTTCTTCAGTTCTTCAAATAGTTGTAAGAAATGCCAAAGGCTTGCCTTAGTTAAGAAGTACACAGATAATCCAAAGTCCGGCAGCGTCAGCTAAACATTATTTGATCCTCAGGATGCAGTGGGGTGGGATTTCAACAGCTACAGAGATGCGTTAAGTACACAGCTCAGAAATTTGTTTAAGTTCTGGGGGAAGTAAACCAAGTTTATATGGATGGAAATAGCTGAATAGAGAAGAAATAAGCTACCATGTGTAAAATAATGAAATCCTCTTCCATGTGTTAACTGGGAGTCCAGAGAAATACACTATTTTTTTCTTCTAAACTATATGTAATTTTCTCCAAAATAAAAAAGCATGATAATTGTAGAAACTGAAAAGAAGGGAAGAACATGTTGCCTTTCACTTGTTTTCTCAATAACAGTTTTCCCACTCTTGCTCTGTTAAATTTTTAAACATTAACTTAACCAGGCATTACCAGTCAACTATGTACATCACAGAGAGTATTTGGATGTTTTGATCCTGATTACAGACACGACATCTGTGAGGAATTTGAAATTGACAAAGTTAGCAATCTGAAAAATAAATATATATTTATTAGCCCTAAATATTTGCAGTACTTTCTTTCAACCCAGGAGCCACTTATCCACTTCAATAACTTAAAGTCTCCTGCAAAAGTAAGTACAGCGTAACTACATAAAAAGATGGCAATTCTTTTGGAGAGATTAAAATGTCTCATGTTTGCATGACAATTACAACTCAGTGCATACTATACATAAAGTGCTCCTTACTTATTTTAATTTATAGTGAAATGAAATTCTTTTAAGGACACAGAGGTAAATGATAAATGTTTGAGTGCTATCTCCAGCAAGTAAAAAATAAGTAACTGCTGGGTCACACAGTAGCTATATGCTTAACTTTTGAAGAACCTGCCAAACTGTTTTCAATTTTCCATTCCACTATACTTAGAAGAGGGTTCTCTTTTCTTCATATTCTGTTCCACCTCTTTTATTGTCAGGCTTATTTTTATAAGTGCATGTTTCCAGTACACAGTGATTGCATTCACTCTGGAGAACTAGCATATGTACATAACACATTCCAATTATTTTCCCTTCTCTTCATCTGGTTAATTTATTCTATAAGACATTATGTGCATAGACCACACACACCCAGAGTTAAAACCAGAATAGCAGGTCAAGGGACACAGAAAATGTGTTAAGACAACTGTACTAAGTCAAGATACCCTTTTAGATACATTCCCTCTCTCCTTCTCTCTCTCCTGCACTTTCTACTCTCTCCTATTAACTGCCTTTTATGTTGTACCACATACATGTTGAGTTTTTCACACATGATAAACCATGAATATTTAGGCCTATGTGTCTGAGTTACTTCATTTAATGCGTCTCAAGGTATATCCTTGACTTAAGTGTATCCTTCTTTATGGCAGAGTAGTACTCTATTTCATGTAAAACATTTTCTTTATCCATTCATCTGATGCTACATATATTATATAGATAGATAGATAGATAGATAGATAGATAGATATAGATATAGATAGATAAATAGATAGATATAATGTAGCTATTTTAGGGAGCAAACTGCAAACTGTAGTATCTCAATGTGGGCTCAATTACATTTCCCTAATGGATACAGGCTTTAAACATCTTTTCTTGTGCTTCTTTCACATTCATTTATCTTTTTAAAATAGAATATCTGGGCTGGGGATTTAGCTTAGTGGTTCTGGCACTGCCTTGCCAAACTAAGGTCCCAGGTTTGATCCTCAGTAACAACATACAACAACATCAAGCGTGGTGACTCACGCCCACCAGCAATCAGTACCACATACCGAAATGCAGTGTGTGGTGGTTCACAGCTGTAATCCCAGCACTAGGAAGGCAGTGACTGCATTCACTGTGGAGGACAGGGACTGCTGAGTTCAAGGCTGAGTTCAGGACCAGCCTGAACTACAAAGCAAGACCCTGTGTCTTTTCATGTTTTCCCTTTCCATATTTTCTTTCTCAAAATAGTTCTTTTTTTACAGTAAAGTGCTTCATAAAATTTCTACTACTACTTTTTCCTTAATTATTGTAAAATATTTCAGGTTTTAATACACATGTAGACATATGCCATTATCACTTCTTTTAATTCTATACTGTACTTTGCCTTAAAATAACTTAGTAAAGTATCATGCAGTGATCTTGATAAATGGTGATGCCTGATCCCTTGGGAACTGCAGGCAACTCTACTAACTAAAATTTGTTTATAAATTATAAACAAAGGCTTATTCTCTATCAAATCACCACGTTTGACATATGGAAGTTACTAAATTATTATTATAAACAAAGTTTCTCAGTTAAATATTATCAGATTTCAGCAAGTATATCACTTGATTTCTAATAATGAAATCAAGTTAAATATAATTTAGAGTTACTGAAAATGGTCAGTTTCTAATCTCAACATTCAATATACAAAATATCAAAAATTTAGCTAATAATTCTTCAAATCATAATATAAAAAAGACTTCAGGAAAAGACAATTTCCAGAAAATGAGATAGAAATTAGAAATAGATAAGAAAATTAGTCACAAAGAAATAAAATATTTTCCCCAACAGGAAGATGGTTTTTATTCACCATGATGGAATTTTATTTGACTATTCATTATAAATAATTAAATATCTTAGACTCTTATGCGTCTTTGAATATTGTCTATAAAATGATACTGTCAGGAATGCACTGTCTCTTAAAGTTTGGCATCTTAAAGCTCGAGTTTAAGGCTTATTCTCTACAAAAATATAAATAAGTACCATCTGTGAATGTCTATACTCATCTATCAAATGGAGATAATAACAAATACTTATCTCATAGGACTGTCAAAAGTAATGTTAGTGTAATAAGCTGTGGAAAGTATATGACTGTGCATTTTCCTTATTACATTTACTTGCAGATGAGATTTTAAGAATGCACTTAAATTTGGTAATTTCTTGATGAAAGGATTGATGTATTATTACGTAAGCAATCATCTTCACTGGGTATTTTCTACCAAAACTAAACTGCAAAACTAATATTGCAAAATAATTTTAAGATAATACTTTTAAGTAATTATTTTCATTGTTACTACAACATTGAAATCTGCATATTATAATTTTAGTGGTACTTTTATTCAAAAATAATTACAATTAATGATCAACTGAGCAAATGCTTCTGAATTTGAAGGCTATACACAGTTCCAATTTTAAAAATGTATAAACTTTGTCAGCACTACAAATAAAATCCTGAGGTTCAGGAAAGTTATGTACCATGCTTAAGTTCACACAGTGATACTGAAATATTGTTCCAATAACATATTCAATTACTGAAACCATGACTTTTTAAAATTTTGAAGATAGGTAGGATTCTTTAAGCTAACCTGCTCATTTTTCGTGTAAACTGTTGATGAGAAAAACAAATTTACTTTTCCAAAGTCATGTTGGAATAGGAAAATTTAATACAAGAGATGGGATGTATGATGATGTAACATAGATAATAAGCTAAATTAATATATACTAAAATATTTTGTCTTTTATAAGGTATCTTTTTCACCAAAACTGTTATGTAGGTACATGTCTCATATTTCTTTAAGTATTTACTTCTTTTACAATGAATTAAATAGCCTATTTTCTTTGAAATACATGAATACTGCTTGACTTTGTGTTCAGATGAAGTGGAATTTGGTATCCTAATAGTCCAGTAATGAAAGGGAAAGAATTACTAGACTATAAGGTGTATTTTAATGATTTTTACATTTTGTATTGTGCATTGAGAAACAATATGCAAAAGAAGGATATTTGGAATCTCAATTGACTATGAAAATCAAGATATAAATTTATTTTTATTTTCTGTGTATGTTTAAGGCATTTCCTTTTCTTTTGAACCATTTTAAAATTTCTTATTGTTCAGAATTTTTTTTCTTTTGAATGAGTTAAATCAGAAGAGTGGCAAAATCCTAAATGGTGACATTAATTTGACCATAAAATGTTCAAACATCCACTTTTTATTCCTCTTTCAGAAGTAGCTTTGTCATGTGTTTGTATCACATGTGCATAACAACCAAGAACACTAATGATAATTAACATATTTTTGTCAAACAGCAAATATTTCTTAGGATAGTCTGATTTTAAGTATAGATGGCATTTCTTTCCTCTTTGACTTAAGTAGATTCATGAACCTCACAGTCCAGAAGCCCATGGCCCCTGCTAACATGGCCGGTGCCTGAACACTGACCCAGCACCTGACAGTCATGGTCCACACTTTGCAAGAACATTTGGTGCGCAGGAGACACGCAGAGCAGAAGGGACAGCAAGCCTTCTAATTTGACCCATCTTGGATACTTGGTTGGGGTTATTTACATTTCCTTCAGGGCTCTATGTTACTAGAAGAAAATAATTCTAGGCCCAAAGAAAACTACAATACATCAGTCTTTACCCTGAAATCTTACAGACTAGTGATGTCCAAAAGAAATATAATGGGAAATTCCATGTATAAATTTCTTTTGGTGGCACTGGGAAGGAATCAAACACAAGACCCTCACAGTGAGCTATCTCCCCAGCTCTTTTATAAAGTTAGTTTTTTTTGTTTGTTTGTTTTTTGTTTTTTGTTTTTTAGGTTTTTTGAGACAGGGTCTCGCTTTTGTGGTTCAGGCTGGCCCTGAGCTCAGCCTCCAACTCACATCACAGCAATCCTCCTGCCTCTGCCTCCCGAGTGCTGGGATTACAGGCGTGAGCCACCACGCCCGGCACTGTGGTATGTGGTACTGGTTGTGGGTCTCCACACCCAGTATTGTTATGTGGTTACCGGGGAATCGAACCCGGGCCCTTGTGCTTGCAAGACAGGCGCCGGAACCACTGAGCTAACTCCCCGACCCCTATAAAGTTAGTTTAAAAAAAAAATTTTGGAGACAGGGTCTTTCAAAGTGCTTGCTTCCCAGGCTGGACTTCAACTTGTGACCTTCACGCACCATTGTCCACGGTGCTGATATTGCAGGTGTATGTCACCACACTTGGCTATAATTTTAATGCTATAGTAACCACACTTAAAAATATACAAAGAACAGAGTAAACTAATTTTTAAATTCTATTTAGTATTTCATGCTCCAAACATCATTTTAACATGTGTTCAGCTCTAAAATTTATTCAGTGAGCTATTTTATATCTTCTCTTTTATACTAAATCTGAAATGTAACATCCATCTTCTATGTACAGAACACTTCAGTAGGGAAGAGCCCCTCCCATGTAATCCACATTCGCATATAGTTGACGTCCTCTCCACTGAACAGAGCCAACTTAAAGCCTGATGTGTGGCTTACTGAAGGTGCAACCGCCTGGACAGGGGCTACCCGGGTGCACCTTCAGGAGCGAGATGGTAAGATATCCTCTCTCCTTTCTTCCAGTACAACTGGGATGCTTGCATATCTGCCTTGTAAGGACTTTATAAAGTTAAGGCTCTTTGTTTCTAGGAAAAACTTATTTTTAAAGCTAATTTTTATCTGGCATTCACCATGTATGTGATACTCTTCTAGGCTATTAAAATTCATCTAACCTCACAATAGTTGTGTTAAATACTGTTTGTTCTTACTCCTGTATTACATAAGATGGTTCATTGAAAGACTTGGAAGAAACACAATTAGGTGTTCCAAATGTAGTCTCTTCACAGTGGAAGAGAAGTAATGTACCTATGGTAAGTGAAAGTAAGAAAAAGATAATAGCCCTCTGAGACGCCTCGCTCCCGTATAGTTGGTAAGTGCTGGATGGTTCTCATTGTTGACACACTGTAAATATTCCTGAAAGCTATGAAGGTTTATTTTCACACAAGATTTAAGAAACAAATGGAAACAAACCGAATATTAAATTATACACTAAAAAGCATTCACCAAAATGCCACAGTGAATATCATATGAGAAATAAACTTTGGATCAAAAAAGCTCATACCTTAAAGACTGACTGTGCAATACTTCAGTCTAAGTAGAGTGTAAAGATATTTTTTTTTTAGGTTTTTTGAGACAGGGTCTCGCTTTGTGGTTCAGGCTGGCCCTGAGCTCAGCCTCAAACTCACATCACAATCCTCCTGCCTCTGCCTCCCGAGTGCTGGGATTACAGGCGTGAGCCACCACGCCCGGCACTGTGGATGTGGTACTGGTTGCTGCTGGGTGTGAATCTCCACACCCAGTATTGTTATGTGGTTACCGGGGAATCGAACCCGGGTCCTTGCGCTTGCAAGACAGGCGCCGGAACCACTGAGCTAACTCCCCGGCCCCAGTGTAAAGATATTTTTTGCAAACTCAGTTTTACTATAATTTTCAGTTTACCTACAAGGACCTTTCATAGCATTTATCTCTCAATATTTTTCTACAAAGATCTAGAAAATAAAATGATCAACTGAAGTTAGTCAAAATAAGGAATGTAATTTTCTCACTACTGACTACTATGTAAAGATATGTTAATTACATGCCAGCAGAAAGCACGGTCTTCTTTATTTATATGTAGTTGACTTGTACTCATTCTCCAAATCTTCAAGGCCTCCTTGACCAACTTCACCAATTCATTTTGTCTGCCCTGTACAATATTAAGGCAATATATCTCTTTTGATGCACTGGTATTGGTAGTTTTATGTTTATATATTTCCCTACTTGATTAGTGTCTATGTATCTGGCTAAGACAGTAAACTTCATGGAAGAAAGAACCGTATCAATTTTTACTCAAAAATATTAGCACATGAGATAATAATTATTGAACTTAAGTGGTTGATTCTTTTTTTAAAACCCAGATCTGTTTAAAAATCCTTTTCACTGCTACACAATCCATACCAACACAAGTATTATTGTGTTTGCTCTTAAAATTGGTTGGATCCATTTATTTTTATGTTTAGTCTACCTAGATCTAACTGTGAAAAAATAGTTTTTTTGAAATTGCAAATCCACCATCATTTTTCCAGTGAAAGAATATTTAATGGCTAATACCCATAGAATCAAGTGAAAATATCAAGGCACAATACACAGTTACATCAGAATTTGGTTGTCGCATAGGTCATTTCTCAACTCCTCTCCACAGTTCCTCTTACATGGCATACATCAAAATGCTGTACAGGCTTCAACATTCTGTCATTTATTTCTACCCTCCTGTCTTTGAAGCCTTTCTGCTCTCGCCAGTATTCCTTACTGCTTTCCTCTATCCATGAATCCTTTCTCTTGTCTTCACAAGCATTGATAATGTTTTCCTAAATTTCCCTGATAACTTGAGCTGACTGAATTATCCCCTCATCTCTGAACCTTGAGAGAACACTGACCTCTGTCACAGCATCAATGTCTTCCATATGGAGACTAAGAAAAATAAACAAATGCAGTAATTAGTGAAAGGTGACTGATTCTTATTTGTTGAATTTAGTGGATGAATCTATGAAAGTCTGCAAATACTACATTCATAGCTCAAGTGAAGCAATTTATACTTAGGGAGAATTATAGACCTTTACATATAATATAGAATATTTTTGTAGGGAGGAGGATTGAGTTGTCCACAGACCCTGTGAAATTTTTTCCAAAGTCGTGTGTGTACATAAATGTGTATGTGTAATTTGAAAAGATTGATTTTTGTAGTCTATCATACACAAAATTATAATTTCTTTGGGTTGTTTTTTGTTTGTGATGCTGAGGGTCAAACCCAGGAGTTCATGTATGATAGGAAAAAAAATTCTTTACTCAGCTTACTCACTGCCCCTATAATTAATTTTAAGTGACTGAACATCTATATAAATAAACACTTTAGGAGAGTCTTATAAAATCTTTGGAATAGTACTAATATTTGACAGTATCATTTTAAAAAGGGATTTTCACTGTTTTTATGCATCCCAATTGTTTTCCATAACTAACAAGCTCCTCTGATATATAAAAGAAAAGTTATACAATACAGTATATCTGTAGAGTTTCTTTAGCATACATTGTCTTTACTTCCCCTTCCATGTCTTTTTACACAGGCTATACAAGTTAGGAGAAAAAATATATTTAGTGCTGAAACTCACTAAATGATGCAAAAGCATGAGTACATGCAGGTACAATGTGAAGGTTAGATTTTACATGGAGTTGGTTTTCGTGTACAAATTGTATTAGCACACTCTTCTAAGCCTGAGACATAATCTATTTTGGAAAAAATAGAAATTCGCATTAACCATTTTTCCTAATGGCAGTCATCACCTAAATTTATCCTGAAGCATTTCTCACAGTATTTTCATTTTGCATTGTCCATTTTTCTGTTCTTGCACGCAGAAGTAATTGTCACCCAGTCGTGGTTATGTTTTAGTAGAAGTTGAAAACATCTAAAACTACTTTGGTCATTGTGTTCAAAATCACTTGTGCAATTGTTTACCATTGTTCCAGTTCATTTTCAAATGTATATATG
Organism: Petromus typicus; assembly: GCA_004026965.1. Classification (NCBI taxonomy): domain Eukaryota; kingdom Metazoa; phylum Chordata; class Mammalia; order Rodentia; family Petromuridae; genus Petromus; species Petromus typicus. The sequence goes on along the minus strand of PVIR01010862.1, from coordinate 39,151 downwards.
TATAAACAAAAATGAATTCTCTACAAACTATAGTAGATATATATTTTACCAGAGGATCTCCACATACAGTGAAAGCAATGTATCTTTTCAACCCAAATCAATGGGATACTTGACAAGGTCTCCTAGGACCTTCTTCACTGCAGTGGTAGTTAAATGTAAAGTATGTCAGTCCCCTCAACACTAGACGGTGCATCTTGTCACTGTTCTTATAAACTGTCATTTTAGTCATTCATTACACAGCTGTTTTGTATTTGTTTAAAATTAGAAAATAGAATATACATACTGTTAATGTTAATGTGTTTCCATTACATATATGTTCACATATATTTCACATAATAGTTAAGATACCAGAAGTTCTTCTAACAGTGACATTTAATATCTATTCCTTGTTTTATATATCTTCATTTGTTTAAAAAAATGCTAAATTTACTATTTAATGTATACATAACATAACAGCCAAGATGTTAAAACCACATATGTAATGTACTCATATTTTAATTAAAAAAACACATAAGATATTAAAAATTATGAGAACTGAAGTCTACTATTTATGAAAAAAAAGCCCAAAAAGCAATCTGAATTTAGGAGAAATAATGCATTATTTAAAAAAGAAAAAAGTCAGATTTCTCATTATTATTATTATTCCTTTATCCATTTTTCTTTATAAAACAACATAAAATAGATTTTCCTCCTAAATTTTTGAACCTCAAATAGAAATCAGTTAAGTTTGATCTCCTGAAAGACTGTTCACAAATGATTTTGTAACAAGTCCATCTACTTAGACAACACTGGAATATTGAAAATAAAGACCTTGAGAAACAGCAGAATTGTCTGAAGATATAGATGCTTCATTCATTGATTCAGAGTTAAGGATGACATGGAGAACTTCTGTGGTGTCCATGAATGATTTCAACAAAAGGATGAGAGGACCTGTTTTTACCCTGAATATAATGTAGTCACATCATACCTGTCACTTTACGTTCTGAACATTAACTTGTTTATGTCTAGAGGATTTTGGCAATTAGTAGCATAACTAATAGTTTCAGATTACTGATGTTCACAAAACCCATTCTTTCCATTGGAAGTGATTATTTGTATTTAATCCAATAGTTTTACAACTATAATATCTATTTCTTTTTAACTATCCACTAACTGACTTGGATACACACACACACACACACACACATGTGTGCATATATGTATATACACACACATAGAGTAAATTGTATATTTTTGAGAGTAACTTTGATTTTAGTTGCTTTACCTCTATATACTACAACATGAATCTTTTTAGGCACATTTCTATCCAGAGAAAAAGTATAGCTGCTTTGTACCATAAATGTACACTAATACTAAATTCAACCATTTGCAGAAGTGAATTAATATTTTAAATGACATCATTTGTGACAAATAAAAATTAATAGTATTTCCGTGTGCCATGCCTTCGGAAAAATAGCCTAAAGAATTTTCAACTAATTTTGTGGGTTAAAAAATCTTATCCATTTGGAAAAGGGCATAAGAGTAGTTACATTTTAACTAAGTTTCTATTAGTAAGAGCTCAAATCAGATTTTTAAGTGTGACATGATATGAGACATTTTGCTTTACAGATTAACAGATCACCAGAACATAAACAGTTTGCTCTCTAACATGAGTCAAATATATTCCTCTTAACTAACTGCATTTAAAATGGAACAGGACACAAATGCCCTGTAGAGCAGTTACAGTTTTTCATGTGCATTAAACAATCTTTTCTTTTACCTGTTGTATTATACACATCACCCTAGCTTCCAAACAACACTACAAAGCAGATCAGGCATGAAATGGTCATAAGTATTAGTTTCCAGTAGATTTCACTTTTCTTTTCCAAGCTACAGCTTGACATTTTGCAAAATCTCTGGAGACCAAACAGTGAAA
>PVIR01010862.1:24736-27236 GCA_004026965.1 Petromus typicus | reverse complement strand
ACAAATAGCAGGATATAAAGACATAGCTCAATTAGACCTCCTTACTTTATGATAGGGTAGTACTGAATGCTAGACTTGTTGGTTTTATATTTTCATCTCAGAGTTATAGGTTCTATTGGTATAACACGGTACCAAGTGAGATAGTTATATGCCAGAGCAACAGTAGAAATCTGCATATATCCCATTCTGTATTCACAGTAGTGTTCAAAAGTTTGAGGCTTGACCTGGGTGAGAACAGTTAATTGTGTTACCCCAGCCACCACCAGGGACACTACTGGTCCTGTTCCTCACCCAGTGTCTTTTCTCTTTGGTCTTTTTCTGTTCTCCCCCTCTCTCTCATCTTCCCTGTCCTCATGCCTTCCTCTCTCCTACTCCCTTCCCTCCGTGTGTGTGTGCTTGTGTGTGTATGTGTCTAGACCCATTGATCAATCAAGCAGAGTTTGTTTGTCAAGAAAGGTAAGGAAGGGGAAAGTGGCCTCTGTTTTCCACAACATTCCCTATCTATGCACAACCCAGCACCTCATCTTCCTGGTACCATAATATCACATTTTTGGTCTATTTGACCTCTGACTATGAATAAAAAGTAGCTGAATCCCTGAAAAACTTAGAACAAATAATAGGATATTTAAAAGTTTGCAATATTTATTTCTAATTTTAAATTATTTTAGTAGCATTAAGAGAAACTTCACACTCAGTATCGGATTTATTCTGCTATGTAATTTATTTATCCATATATATACCTTAAATCTAAAGCACTTTGAAAATGATATTTTAAAGTTATCATTTATTGTCAAATACATCTAATTTAATCATTTGTAGATTTTAAGTATTAGACACTATTAAGTATTTCTATGTATGCTTTAAAGAGTGAGAAAAACTTATACATGAAATAAAAAAATTACGTCAAGATATGGTAAATTCTGAATCTGAAAATGTGACTGTGATACAAAACTTCTGAAAGAAACTTGTATTTAAATAATAATAACTTTTGTGCTCTAGTGGAATTTAATTCATCATGGACACCATGCATAGTGCATTTGAAATCAACACTATTGCTAAATGTATTTAATACTAAGATTGCCTAATAAATCAAAATGCCAAATATGAAGGACATAGTTGAATGTGTAGGAACAAGAATTGAAAAGGCACATGGACATTTTTAAACTTTAAAAGCTGAAATAGATGTCCTTCCAAACATGATTTGGGAATGGCATTTGTTACAGAAAACTATAGATTTTCATTATAATGAGAACTATTATAATTTTAAGTAAATGAAAATTAACTTGTTTATAAAATATTTGTCACTGATTTTTACTGATTTAAACACTGCACAAATTAGTCATTTTCTTGAAGATAAGATGTTTTTTATAAAATTTCATATTTTCATTCTAAAAAGCTACATGAAGCAGATAAAGTTGTAGAGCATTTTAACATATTGTTCCAAATGATGATGACTAACTCTTTAACAAACTAAGCATTGTAAGAATTTTTGTAATAACAAACATTTAGGACACATAAGGGTAGTACAAATGAAAATCTTATCTTCCAGTTCAATCACCTGTTAATGTATTAACAACCTAGTATGTTACATTATGCTTTGCTCCAGGATCACAGGTAAACAAAATTTAAAGCAAAGCAAAAAAAACCACTAAAATTACATCATGCAAATAACATATAAGATTACTATTAAGTACTTATTTTTATGCTATTTCACTTAAAGAGAGGGTTGTCATGAATTTGAAATGATAGGAGCTATGTAGATGTATTTTATTGCAGCATTATGATTCTGTACCTATAGTTCAATAATTTCTGTTCACAGTATAATTGAAGATATTTGATAATACTGATGGTTTTGGTGAACTAATTATTGTAAAATATTTCAAAATCCTATTTTTATGTCATGCTTTTTAAATTTTTTTCACATAGATATACAATTTCCATACACAGCATTTATTTCTTGAACACATGAAAATGGACACCAAGTTTGCCTTTTCAAGTACATGTTAATGTGTTTCTTTTAAATCCACCAATTTCAGGGCTAGTTTTATTCATTAAATTGTGAACAATGTTTTAAATTGGTCCTTTATAGCATTATGTATTTTTTTGAAACATGGAAAGAATGAAGCTTAGGGCAAGTTTATTTCATCCTGTTCTCCACAAGCTCTGACAAACTCAGCTGAGATAACCGAATGCAATATTTTTTAACAATTTGTTGAACTGTCACCTATACATCTTACAAACAAACGTAAACACCACTCACGTGTCACAAGCTACCTGACAAGTAAGTATCTTCTGCCACACATTTTCTTAGAGTCACCTAAAGAAAAAGAATGTTCAGATTTCTAAAATCAGGCATATTTCAGTTTAGATTTAAAAAAAAAGATAATTCAAGAGTAAAAATGGTAAAAGGAAAAGGAAAAGGAAATAATTAGCTGGCTAAGAATACAGAAAGCCTCTCTAGCAGGCAAAGCCTCCCTCTTTTTTTTATTTAAAAAAGCTG
>PVIR01010862.1:7236-14736 GCA_004026965.1 Petromus typicus | reverse complement strand
TATTAACCACCTACCATATCCAGCAATAATAAAAACATTTTTAACATATCATCTCTAGGGCCGGGGATTTAGCTCAGTGGTTCTGGTGTCTGTCTTGCAACCGTAAGGACCCAGGTTCGATCCCCGGTTAACCACATACAACACTGGGTGTGGAGACTCACGCCCAGCAGCAATCAGTACCACATACCACAATTCTGGGTGTGGTGGCTCATGCCTGTAATCCCAGCACTTGGGAGGCAGATGCAGGCCAGCACTCGGGAGGCAGAGGCAGGAGGATTGCTATGATGTGAGTTTCAGGCTGAGCTCAGGGCCAGCCTGAACCACAAAGCGAGACCCTGTCTCAAAACAAAAACAAAAACAAAAACAAACAAACAAAAACCATATCATCTCTAGTCCTTGCAACAATCCTGAAAAGTAGATGACAGTATTAAATTTTCTATAGATAAGGAAAAGGAACCATATAGTTAAGTTGCTCAATTCACCTTTCAAAACCAAGGAACTTTTACTCAAATGTCCATGTGCTTGTTATTCTGCAATATTTCTTTGAACAGTTATAAGTCATTTTCTACACATAGAGTAGCTCTAGTCTGTTTTAGAAGAGGTATTTTTAGTAAAACAAAATCTCATGTCTCCATTAAAAACTCCCAGTAAATAATATAGTTATGTATCTAAAGCTATCAGGAATATATGACAGATAATAAACATGTTAAAGAATTCAAGGCCATACACTGCAAGTTTGATCTAAACAAGATCAGAGCTGAGATATGGAAGAAGCTGTCATGAAGGCGATACCGGTATTGGAATTTGTCTCCACAGAAGAGGCAGGATTATGGCAAATGGACATCTATCTCAGCAAGCTATAAGCAAATGGACAACTAAAGATGTAGTCCCAAGTTCTTATATCTCTCCAAGAAACACTAGGAGCTCACTCAGATTCTGGTGGCATAAGGTTAATAAGTTCTGAAGTTAGAGTGGCCAGAAAAGTTGAGTATGTACCCCATCGACAATAGAAATAGTAAAGATGATTATCAAAACCAAAGAGTGACAACATTAGAGATATTTTTAACAAGAAATTTATGACCAATATATGGTTTAAAATTCTAAAGATATAGAAAGAGAAGACAAAATCAATCAGAAAATATTCCTAATAACTCAATGATGTGTATCATTATTACTTTGCACATTACACAAAATGAAAAACTGAGTTGGGAAATTAACTAATTTTCCAGAGTGACACATCAGTTAATAATTAGGTATGTGAACACACTTAAAACAGTCATATGAAGAACAAAGGGATGCTACTCAATAAAATATCCATCAAATCTGTTGCGTTTATTCTACACTAACAATAACTTACATTATAAATTCCTTAAATTTCAGCTGGAACTATGTGCATCTTAGGAAGAAATCAAAGAAGACACCATGTATGTGTGAAACTTTTAAATAGCTGGGACCAAACTTCGCTTTTGTGCTAAGTATTATGTCTTCTCCAACTCTGACTCTGAGTTAAATAAAAAGTAGGTTTGCTCTGGCTGTGTGAAGAAGTGGGAAACAATTTATATCAATGGTTCTTTCATGAGAAAAACAAAAAACAAAAACAAACAAACAAACAAAAAAAAACCCAGACTGCACACCTCTAAGGAGAATTTGTAATTTATTGAACAAATTAAGACTTTAATATTTTAATTAACAATTTTTCATAATTATTTACAAAATGAATGTAAAATGTGTTTTTCCAAGCTAATTTAATGGTGAGAAATTTTCAGTATAAGATTCCAAAATGACAAATAAATAGCAGCTGAGGAAATAGCAGATATCTTTCCTCAGAGTAGTTCATCTTGTCCATGCAAAGCATCATTTCATCTGTAGAATCTCAGAACTCCACAGAAAGAGAAACTTTCTGTGAGAAAGAGATCTTCCCCAGACAATGAAGTGAAAGGTACACACACTAAGATATATTATGCTAAAATGAAGACTTGCTCTCTCTCATTACCCTTTAAATTTGTTACAAACAGGTGCTTTTCTAAAATATGACATCAGTGCTATGAAGCAGTAAGTCATACAATCATTGTATTACTTGGCTGAGGACCACAGACACACACATCAATACTTGTTTTGTGTAAGACATGAATTAAGATATTGACATATTTTATACCTGAAATTATAAGAGGATACCATAGCTTATTTAAATTTAAACTTAACAGTAATCAAAGACAAAAAATAAAGGCCTAACCTTTTCTTTTTAAAGAAGATAGCCCAATTTTTTTATTAAGCTATCTGTTTTTATTTATAAAACATTATATCATATTTATTATATTTCTTATATCTATTTCTTTCTTGGAGCTGAAAACAACAAAAATAAAAGTAACTTAATGCCACAATGGAAGAACATAAGTTCATAAATAAATACATAGACAGAGCATTACAATTTCTATTATTATTGTTGTTCAGTTTTACAAATAAAACAATCCAAAATTTAGAATTACATTTTATAAGGAATTAGAAATAGTCATAATATTTGAACATTAAAATAGTCTAACTTTTTCCTTAAAAATGTCTCAAAGTTAATAAGAAATAGTTATGTATATGATGAAACATGGAGTAAGACACAAGATAAAAAAGAAGCCTTTACTGACTAATGCTACATGTTGATTCTTAGCATTTCTCCAGCTTTTACCATGTACCAGTAAGCTTATCTTAGATATAGGTCCCTAAATGTACACCCGTAAATTTTTTCAAGATAACTAACTCGTACACAGATAAAGGAAAATAATAAACTAGTGATTTAAATAAAATATATATGAATGTGTAACATAGCAAAGCAATGTTTGCTTATAAATGTCATTTTTTGTTTGTTTGTTTTGCCTTGAAGGTAAAATAACACATGGTTATTCATATTGTTGAAAAGGATAATTTACTACTTGCAATCTACCAATGCTGACTGCACGAAGTATTTTTCTTTATCCTTTTCTAAAAAATTATTTCTAGGAGTGTTGTAGGTAATGAACGTAAGGGTGAGGCAGCCACAATGGATTCTACCTACTTAAACACTGTTGACATGGAAAGTTGCAGAAACTAATAGAAAAACTTCCAACATTTCAATTCAGGAATTGCACTGTTATTTTATTTTATTTATATGATAAACAGTACTTTGAGATGTTCTGATGTTTTCTTTTTATAGTAGCAAAATGATTAAAATTATAAATCCAGCTAAATTTTAGATAGCATTAAACTACCCAGGTGTATTTTTATTCATTTCTTATTTACCACTTTAATTTTCAGATTGTGAAAATCATCTCAAGAATAAAATACCATTTCCCGAAGTGTTTACACCTTATCTTTCTTTGATAATACAAAGTGTGCGTGCAGTGTAATCTTCTGTATCTCTTTCACCTGCTCTGAGCTCTCTCCTACTCTATTTCTCATTTTTCCCTTGTGTCTTGCGTTTTATGTTTCTTTCACTCTTTTTCTTTTCTCCAAATAAGCATAGATAAAATCCCTAAAATAATACTTTAAGTGTTCCAAGTTTATGTAGAATTTTATAGTTTAATGACAATATTAGTCTAAATGAGCCCAGGGAAACTATTATGAAAACAGAGTGAAAGACACTAAATATGGGGAGGGAAGGAGCAGGGAAAGAGGGACTGGGAAAGAAAGGAGAGAAGAACACAGCACAAGGAGTGTTCTATGTCTAGAAAGAGACAATGTGGCTTATATTTTTCTTTCCTCTAAAAAGCAAAATTTGGATACTCAAAGTAACTTCCTCTTTTAATTTTTTTCTCACTTTAGTTGTGGCTCAATTATTTTCAGGATAGAAACTACATTATGTGAGAAAAATTATAGTTAATGCAAGAGTAGTTTCCTCCCTTTCTAACAACTATTTCTATAATACGTGGTATTTTAACAGTGCTGAATTTCATATACCTGAGCACAAAGCTACCATATGGATAAGTACTGGAATCAGAATAATGAAGTCATTTAAATACATGATTTTTGCTTAAAAAAGTTACACACAAAGTCAAAACAAACATTGCATAACACATATTAAATTACATATAGTTGAAATTTTTCTGTATTGAATTAATGATAAATTTAATCTATTTCTATTTTAAAAATAAAATTAGTTCATTGCATTATTACTTAATACACATGCCCAAATGAATGTAACAAAATGATAATTTGCAGCCACAATATTCTGAAGTTACATGGACAATCATGTAACCATATAGCTGCATTTCATTTATATTTTGCTAAAACTTTAAAAACAGAAATTTAGAATAGATAAATTTTATTTTCCCAATTATATGCATCATGTTGAGTGTATACATATAAACCACAGTTTTTTGTTTTTGTTTTTTGGTTTTTTTTAATGAATAAGTGGTCTCTTGGGACTATCTAAATACCCAACCTATCCCTAAAATTTTATTAAATAGCCCAAGCTGTTTTTCACATACAAAGTTTTATTTCCAAATAAGTATATTCTGAAAATGTTGACTATATAAATGAATCAAAATGTCGATGAAATTAAAGAAGGAACAGAGTTGAGATAACCTTTATAAGGTCCACATGATTAAAAAGATAGCAAGAGAGTTCTCTAAAAGTTAAGCTACAAATCTCATATCTACACTTTTACTTACACAAAAAGTTCACAGTGAATGACTAGAGCTAATGACAAGAAAATGTTGCCTCACAGGTAAGAAAAATGGCAACCTTAGGCAAAGAGCCCATCACAAAACACTTTGGCTATGACATCTATTTTCACTTGCCCTTTAAACACTACCTCTTCTTACCAGTAGGCAGCACTGCTACATCTTCTACCTGTTAGCACTGTCAGTGTCACAAAGCCATCTGTAACTTGTTACATGTTACCTGACCTTTGCTTGCGTGCTAGCCTCATTATTTTGGTTCCATGCTATTTAACTCACAGATATCCTTTTCTTCCTAAAAGTAAATTAGAACTAATAACAAAATATTAGCACTGCCAGGTACAGTACACATGGACACAAATAGAAAGCACACAATTAATAGATATTGCTAATTTCTGTACTAGTTCTTAGCTTACTCTTTATTGCAATTTTAAAAATGAGGCAAAATGTAGTGTGAAATTGTTTGATTAAATGAATTTTCATCATTGATGTTACACATTTGCTAAACTAATGCTTTTATAATTAGTGTCACATGGGCCTGTATTTTAAATCATCAGTTTAATTCTCTCTCTCTCTCTCTCTCTCTCTCTCTCTATATATATATATATATATATATGTATCTATATTTTAGAGAAAAATAATTAGAGTATTATAGATTAATTAAAAACCTATACACATAAATTTATAAGGAAAAATATACTACAGTGGCGCTTGTGAGCAACTTAGATTCCTTATCTTATTGGGCCACATACTCACTTGACAAAATCTATCCTACTTTAACCAAAATTATTATTTTCCACTTCATCAGAAAGCACTTAAGTGTAAAATGGGCCAATATTAAAATATATCAAAAAAATTCTTTGGTTCCTTCACTAACTAATCAGAATACCCAGAAAAGGCCCTTTTAAGTTTAATGATACCTGCTCATTAAATGATGCTAAACACTAAAATATCACGAACAGCAGGGAATTTCAGTTTACATTAGAGAAAAAAAGTAAAAGGGTAAAAATGACTGAAGTTGGTCAGTTCAAGCTGGTAGGGCACTTCAAGTGAATAACAGAAGAATAAAAGAGACACTCTAGGTTAAATTAGGTTCTCCTATTCCTTTTCTTGAAAGTGGTTAACTTCACAAACGTTATTTGAATTAACTAAACTGCCAAAATCAAAGCAGATATAAAGTTAAACAGGCAACTGCACTTCTCAGTAGTTTACCTATTATATAATGCATGAAACCTTCATATTGAAAAAAGTGATTTTGATTCTTGACTGTGTGTACAGCTTTTCTTCATCAGGGGGACAGCTCTGCTCCTTTCAGACAAAACACTGATCCCCAAATCACATATGTACAAACCTGCAGGAGAACTGGTTTGCTTATATACTTGTGGCCTTTCATATATAAATGAAACCGTTCTGCTTCTATGAACCAATATCAACTAGTACTCAATAATGTGCTATGTATGCAACTAGAATTCATTTTGCAGTATTTATTATCACATGATTTATAAAACAGTCATTGTCCTGTGGTTTGCAACACTCACTTACAATTTCATGGATGAAAAGCACAAATTTTCTCTTGAGATTTTACAAAGTTTCATTTACATTTGCCAAGGTTGTCATTTTTCTAGGTAAACTAGCTTAAATGTTGACAAAATTAAGTTATGGTTGCTTGTAATCAATGTCCATCTCTTGGCACATTCTTCCGTTCCCTCCCTCAGCCCATTTTTATCTTCACTTGTCCTGCATACTGTTTTTATGAATGGTCAGTCATTCATAAAAGTGACTACAGCAGGAGAACTGAGTTCTTCGTGCTTCCCATGTCAATGAATCTCCATCTTACAGGAAGCCACAAGCAAAAAGGGTTGTGTGTTTATTTTTCTTAATCTAAAGAATAAATTGTTAAATAATAAACTATATAGACTAGCAAATCAGATTTTCCTCTCAGAAGAATCAGGCTGCAAACTTCAAATTATAGTACATTTACTTTCTTGTTATCTTCTGAAGATATAGCCTTAAATGAAGGTAGTAGAGACAGGACATCCTTTCCATTAGGATCATGCATAATTTTCCTTAAAAAATTCTCTGTCACTTTAGAATATTAGCATTTTCTGTGGGTTACATCTGTGGTTCATTTAGTTCATACACCAACTATTAATTTTAAAATGCAAAAAACAAATATGAGCAGATAGGCTATGCTCTGCTCATATAAGTAACATAGCATAATTTAAAGATATTCCACAGAATATATATCCTCAGATTATTTGCAATGAATGAGTTCTATGAAAAAAATGTTTTAGCCTCTGGAATACTTACAAAAACCTATAATTTATAAAGGTTGACAACTTCAAAGACCAATAGTTTTCCCTTCTGTTAGTTAACTGTTAAATTTTGTGGCAACATATATCACAAATTGTGAGTCTCAGAAATGCCTTATAAACACTAAAAAAAATAAATAAATAAATAAAAAGAAAACCCTGTAACAACAGTTCTGATATAAAACAGCTCTTAAGTATCAAAAGATATTTTTCATTTGTGGTGATTGAACTGATGATAAAAGTTTGACCTACTGTGAACTCAATTGGAAGTAAAATTCAACTAAATGGATGTGAGGTTGTTAATGGTTTGAGTATATATTTTACTGTAGATATATTATTGTGTTTTGATTACAAGTGCTGCCAGGCTCTTAAACTCTGTTATATAATACACATAATATGTGCCAAATTATTCTTTCATAATTCAAAAATTTCAAAATCTTGAACTTGATCTTCCAACGGATTGAGATAAGGGATTGTAGATATGTAGAAACAAATCAGGGTCTGAGCAGAAAGCAACTAGACACAGTAGCAGAACAAAAAAA
>PVIR01010861.1:0-48738 GCA_004026965.1 Petromus typicus | reverse complement strand
ACAAAGTGTATTATTTTGTATAAGAAATAAGGGAGATTTTATATAAACACAATACATATTGCATATATGTATAAGTGTATACATACATATGTATACATGTATAGGTACACACATGTGAATTGCCTACATGTACATATGTATAAATGTGCATACCTATACACACAATTTTGCAAAATGAAATATGGGAAATAGAAATAGAAAAATAACAACTGTGACTACAAACCCAAAATTCAAATGATCTTTCCTTGATTTCAGATATTGTCATTTACTTTACAAAAGTGGATATATGACTCTTTTCAAGTCTCCTAAGACTCAGATGTCAGCAATGTTTGCCTTTTCCTAAAAGAATCAAAAGTATTCAAGAACTTCTGGCAACTAGGAATTCGTGATTCTATCACTGCTAATAGAGGCTCAATCCAAAGCTCAAATATCTTGAGTTTTCCTGTCACTCTATTTTCATCTATATTGCAAACAGCCTTTGTTTTCTTCTGACTACTAACAATAATGAATGCTTGCAAACAGAGTCTATGTATTTTTTGACTTATTTTTTCCCCTAAAGGGACATAAAGTATCAAAAGAAAAAGGCAAAATTGCCATCTACAGTTTCACATATGGGGCATGATTTGTCTCAGGGTATCAGCACTCAAGAAAGCTGCGGGGCTCTCCAGCCTCATGGAAGTGGTGTCGGTGGGAAGGCACTTGGAGAGGCAGAGCCGGAGCATAACAATTCCCAGGGCTTTCACTGGAACTGTAGCGGTAGACAAGAGGAAGGTATGGAATTCATGATTCTTGGAAATTTCCAGGTCTCCAGCTTGAGCGTCTGGGTAGATGACTGAATTATCCTACAAGTCCCCCTCACAGAAGGTGGCCATCTCAGCTTATGCACAAGCAATGACCCTGAAAAGAAACACAGGAAAGGAAATAAAAATAATGAGCCACATCAGCTAACTGGTTCTCTAAGTTCTAATTATTAGAGAAAATAGTGTAGAATTTTACTTCCACACTATAATGAAATAGCAAATGTGTTTTTTGTGGCCTATATGAGTCAGTTTTTCTTTTCTGTGACCAAACATCTGAGAAAACAGCTTATGGAAAGAAAAGATTATTTTGGCTCACAGTTTCAGAGTTCTAGTGGATGGTTGTCTGGCTCCATTGCTTTAGGGCTGTGATGAAGCAGAAATATCATGGCAGAAAGGGGCTCCTCACCCCACAGCCGCCAGGAGGCAGAGAGGACCACAGCCAGGCGGGAAGGGCCAAGGGGCCAGATACAGTCCTCAAGGCCAGGCCCCATGATTACATCTTTCAACTAGTCTCCACCTCTTGCTTCCGTTACCTCCCAATAATGCCATGGAACTATGATCTCAGTGGTAATCAGTCCACTGATGAAACTCAGTCCCTCACAGTCTAATCACTCCTCTAGGCCCCACTCAGAACTTTGCCTTCAGTCTATGAGTCTTTGAGGGATACTTCATGTTTGAACAATAACAATAAATGACAATAATGTGGATGTGGTACTGAATAGTTCATTAGTGTTTTTTCTTTTAACATCTTTTGGGGTCTGTTTGGAAACAGTAGAAAACATAACATTCCTATAACAATGTGGCCTCTCTAAGCATTTTGCTTAAGTTGGAAAATTAATAACAACTAATTTATTTTCAGCAGATAATACTAATGCTTGAAGAGCACAGCACTATTGATAATGGTAGAGAGAAAACTTGTGAGATCTATATCACTGGCTGTCTGTGCTGTGGGAGGCCCAACCTCCCAGAGGATTATGTGACAGCTTGCAGACCAACATGCATACATAAAGGTGCCCTTTGCTTTGAAAATTCGGTGACAACAAAATTCAAGCCAATAGGCAAAAAATAAAAGATAGGAGCAAGAGTTAGAACTCAACTACTCTGTGATAAGTTCTCTAAATATCCAAAGTATACTATGGTGGTCAATTTCTTTTCCAAATTATTTGCTGCCTCTCCCCAAAATGGACGTTGTCCCATGGATCCTTTTGGTGTAGTCTTGCTCTTTGTAGAAGAATTATGCATCCTGCTTTGATTAGTCATAGCTATGCTCTTTTTTTGGGTCAGTATAATGTACACAAATTCGTATGCATTATTTCTAAGCAGAAATTTCAAGAACTAGAACATAGTTCTACATTTCTCTTTATCCCTCTCTTAGGAGTCCAATAAATCCAAACAAGGAATTTTATATGAGTCCTTCAGTGAAATTATGCAACAGAGCTTCAGTTGAGCTATGGTGACAAGTGATATAAGTGATAAATATATGGGAGAGTCTTTTCCTACTTTAACAAAACTTAGCTTATACTGACAAGATTGTATAGTTTTCACTGTCTATTATGCTGCAAGGTTAGCATAAATACGCTATAAAATTTTAATTGATATAAAAAGTGAGCATTTATTTATTTTGTTTGTGTGTAAACTTATTCAAATGCTATAGTCTGAATTCATCAGAGTTTGGATTCAGGTTTAAATTGAATCTAGGTTTGCTGTATGTTATCTTTATTGTGATATTAAAAGAATACCTTAAACATACTCTTCGCATGGGAAGACAACTTGAGAGCAAGCCCATGGCTGTGGAGAGAAAGGAACCTTTCTCTACTGTTGATGGTAATGCAGACTGGTGCAACCATTGTGGAAATTAGTGTGGAGACTCCTCAAAAAAACTAGGATTAGAGATCTCATTTGACGCTGCTATGTCCTTTCTAGGTATACACACAAAAGAATTGAAAGAATCATACCATAGTGATATATGGGCACCCATGTTTATAGCAGCTCAGTCTACAATAGTTTAATCTTGGAAACAGCCCAAAAGCCCATCAACTGGAGATGGGATAATGAAGACATTTTTTGTTGTTGTTTTTGTTTTGTTTTGTTTTGTTTTTGTTTAATAAAATAGAGTGTTACTTAGCCATAAAGATGGATAAATTAGACATTTATAGGTATTTGAATGCACCTCAAAGCCATACTAAAAAATAAAATACATAAGACACAGGTGTGTAAATACTATATCATACCTCCAGTGTAAGAAAATGAAGGTATAAATGAGGCCCAAAATTTATAATAGATTTTATAAAATAGGAAGACAGTATTCAAAGGCAAAAGAGAATTGGGGAGGTGTAGGGAAAAGCAAAGGAGGGAAAGGAAAACTTTTATGGTAAAAGGAAAAAGAAACAAAGTTTATGTATAGAAGGGGAGTGGGGAGTTAACAGGAGGGCAGGGGAATGGGAGCAATAAGAATTAAGATATGACATGTACAGGAACAAATTCTCAAGGATGAATGTGCTCATAGTGTATTTCTAAAATGTACTAGTAAGCTCAATTTATTGAAAAAATAAAGGCAAGCTTTAAAACCTTCTCTAAGAGGTGATAAGAAAGAAGAAGTGACTGAGGGTGAGACACTGACAGGGAAAGTGTTTTTGGAACAAGCATGACTGACTCAAGGATCTGGAAATAAATTTCCTTAAAGCCCTTGAAAAGGCTTATAATGATTTGGATGCCCTAATCTAAGGATCACTACTGTCCTCTGATATGGACATGGTAGATTATTATAATTCACTGAGATACTTCTGGACATGCTAGATTATTATAGTTCACTGAGAGAGGGCAATAATTCAAATAAACCATTCACTTTAAAACATTATTTAATTATTGTTGATATTAGTTATTAACAAAAATAATTCTTAATGTATCTTATGCTATGCAATTGATCTTTTAGTGTATATTTTGGTAATGATGTTTTAGGTAACTAAACCTAATTTGAAAGAAATGAGAAATCTTAAGAAGAATATTTCAAAATTTTAATTTACAGGGCCCAGGGAGTTAGCTCAGTGGTTATAGCACCTGTCTTGCAAGCGCAAGGGCCCAGGTTCATTCCCTGCCAACCACATATAATACTAGGCCTGGAGACTCACACCTAGCAGGAATCAGTACCACATGCCACAGTGCTGGGCATAGTGGCTCATGCCTGTAATCCCAGCATTCAGGAGGCAGAGGCAGGAGGATTGCTGTGATGTGAGTTTGAGGCTGAGCTCAGGGCCAGCCTGAACCACAAAGCGAGAGCCTGTCTCCAAAAAATAAATAAATAAATAAATAAATAATTTTAATTTACTTACCCAAAGTGCAGGTTACTGTTCATTTGTACCCCACAATCACATTGCTATTATGCTGAATTTTTCAAATTACCATACAAATAGTATGAGACAAGCCAAAAAGGCCACTACAAGTTCATTATATCAGGCATTAGGACATCAAATTCAATGTCGATTTGGTGCCTGTGCTGGTGCTCCAAATTGAATAGGACTTCTAAGGAAGACATAAAGCAAGAGGAACTAAGATAGAAGATAGAGTGGCAGAGATAGAAGATAGAATCCATCTAGGTCCAGGGGTCGTTCTTCAGAGCATCACATTTTTCATTCTACTGTTGGGTGTTTATATCATTTTGAAGATTATTTTCTTCATGAATTTTCCCTGAATAAAAGCGTCATGTAACAACACATTTTCTTTCTTATAATATCTCCAAATAAGTGCCTTAAAACCAGACAAAATGAAGCAATGAACTCCAGTCAAGAGAAAAGAACAACTCTTCCTTCGTGGTAAAAAACAACTGTGTTGATTCTTAGAGACGCAGAGATAAGAGTGAAAGCTATTGCAACAAAGCAGGAAGTAAAATGAGCACATCTCTCCTTTTCTGTACCTCACGCTGATTAGAGCACTCTCTGGGCAGGGCCGGGAGTCTAGGCTCCCACTCAGCTTTTGCTAAAAAAGGTTGGGGGTGAGACCATGGTTTTCTATGTGATTTTGGGTGAAGTCGAATGATTATTTTCTAAGAACTTCCTGTGTTTCTACTTAGTCCCTTACTCTGGCCTAGTGCCTAGAGGGAGCACACTTCAGTTGGACTTGTGTTTTGTCTGGGTCCTGGCTTTTCTACATGACTGGTTTGTCTCTCCAGTACACCCTACAGGTTCTATAAGCAAAAATAAACCCAAGGGTCTCACCTCTACATCATTCCACAGCTCTGAAGATCCTTATTTGGTCTACCTCTTTCCTTTTTTCAGAGTCTTCTCACATTGTTTGTTTTGTATATAATGTCCAGGGATTTGAGATATATGCACAGGGGAAAATAGGGAAAACATCTTTTTAGATTGTTTATTTCTCAGGATCATGCCTTATACATGCACTATAAAATACTTTCTCTCCCTGCTTGATTTACTCACTTTGGGAATGACTTCATGGATCTCATGGCTCCATGACTTTTTAACCTATCTTTTATTTTATCTGTTATTTAGCCACAGCTATTTTAGCAAGGAGTGTGTGTAGTTTTGACTGTAAACATAGGTACAATTGTTTAGCAAAGTGGACTAATCTGGAATATATATCCCATAGGAGATTCAAATGAAAGATTCTTAATCAGAGACTTATGGCAGAGGAGAAGCTACAATAATTTAAACTTTCTTAATCTCCAGTGAATCTCAAAGACTTTATTCTGAGATGATGTTAGCATACTGGATATGAGAACAACTTTTTGGCTGGAGAAATGAGTGGCCTTTAGTCTGGACAGAAATATCACAGAAGCCCTGTGAGTACTTATCAGACACGTAGTGCACGCCCTGTAGAAAGGCAACATTATCTAACTCATTTTATGTGTGGTCATTCATCTGAGATATTTAACATAAATTTTTTTGCATTTTTGCTGAATAAATCTTCCAGGAAAAATCTTTAGTTATATCCTTTATTTTGGTCTGGTGACAAAAGATGGAGAGTTGCTATTTTCTTGAGCTTACAAAAGGAGTATAATTAGTTTTGTGTGGGCTTGGCAAGAAATTTGTGTGTGTATTAGGACTGTATGTGAGATTCACTGACAGTATGTATGATCACTGGTAATGATGCTGTGTGGAAGACCTATATTCATTTGACACCTCTAACATGCAGAGAGTCAACTGATGTTACCCAACTAGAACATGGAATTTGTCAACTACTAAACTCCCTTGAATCACTGGCATCATCAGAGCACAGAGTATTACCTCTGTCTTCCTTCATGTCACTTTGGACAAGTTTGGGCTTGTTCCATGTTATATTCTGGGTCAGGTTCAACTTCTACTCTTGAATACAAGAAGTTACTCTCTGACTGATGTCTGAAGAGAACCTGGAGACCCTGAAACATCCATCCTCTTTGGTCCTAGACAGGCTCTTAAATTAAAATGATCATGTGAGCTACTTTGCTTCCATCTCAGAGAAGCACATGGACTGTCTATAGTGCTTGGGAGAAAATAGGTACCAATAGAAAAGGACACAGCTGTGAAAATAGTTTTAGGTGACGCTCTTGCCTATAAACATCAGCATACATTCATCTAAGAGTGCATAGAAAATAAAGCAAAAAAGATCTTTTTTCTTACTTATTTTCCTGATCAAAGCACTGATCTTCAAACTACAGAGCCTGCTTGGAGATCAGACCTCGTAAATTAAACAAGGAATATTCTTGCTCCAAACACTAAACAGAACTATAAATATCGAGCTGGAAATATTTTTTAGCTGTTGGAAACACTTTTCTTTTTTCAAAGAAGTACATGTTGTCAAGGATTCTGATATGAAAAATGAATATAGCTCATCTCTAGTTCCTCAGTCAGTGTAAATACTCATCACTTTCCAGAGCCATGAAGCTCCTCCAGGAAGCCACAGTTTAAAGACAGAGGCATTCCCATGTGGCCATCTTCTGCCATGGATCACAATTGATTTGCAAGGCTCTTTGAATGCAAACCTCTACTGCTCGGAGGTGGTATGAAATGACAGCTCCATGAGAATTTTTCTCCCCAATTTCAGAACAGCATCAGCTGGCTGCTGGTGAAATGGTGTGGGTCAGGCCAAGTGAAGAAACAAGGGACCGTCAGATACTCTAGATTCTTTAGGGCTATGGCTACAGGGAACATCTAATAGTCAAGTGGACACTCATGGTGCAAGCTTTGACAAGAGTAGGGAGAATAGCTGTGGTCTGTTTTGTAGCTATACCTCGTGTGATGGTTTGTGTGTGTGTGTGTGGGGGGGGTCTGAATGTGCTTGGAGCTTTGGTCTACCATGAGGTGAAAGTGAGGTCAGGGGCCCCTAACAGGACAGGTTCAGTGAGACGTTGCAAGATTAACCTCTCCCATCTCTGGTTTCCTGACTGCTGACGTGATCTCTCTTACATCTACTCATGTCATGATGACACCATCTGCCTTGGAGTCTCCCCACAACTAAGCTGACCCTGGCACCAAGCCCTGAGGCTGCAGATCTATGACATAGACAGACCACTTCTATTTAGGGAGGTATCTAGGCTCAGCTACTTCATTAAAGTTGTGGAAAATAAAGTGATACATTATTTTCTCATGTAGACACTAAGAAACAGCACACAGTCCTTTAAAAATTGCCACACTATATAGCACAAGAATTGGCAGAAGAAATCAACAAATGGGATTTCATTCTATTAAAAAGCTTCTGCATAGCAAAAGAAACCACCAACAGAGTGAAAAGGCAACCAACAACATACCAGCTGCTCCTCAGATGAAGGGCTATCATCTAGAATATATAAAAAGCTTTAAAAACTCAGCCCACCCAAATTTAAAGACCCAGTTCAAAAATGAGCATCTGAAATGAACAGATATTTTTCAGAGGAAGAAGTAAGAGCAGCTAAGAAGCATATGAAGAAATGCTCAGCATCATTGGTCATTTGAGAGATGCAGATGAAAACAACACTGAGATTCCATCTCACTCCACAAAGAATGGCTACTATTTCAGAATTAACCAGCAACAAGTGTTGGCAAGGATGCAGAGGAAAAAGAATCCTTTTCTACTGTTGGTGGGAGTGTAGGCTTGTATAACCTCTGTGGAAATCAGTGTGGGGATTCCTCAAAAAGCTAGGATTGGAGGTCCCATTTGACCCAGCCATTGCTCTGCTTTGTATATACACAAAAGAATGAAAAGATTCATATCAGAGCAACATATGTGAACCCATGTTTATAGCAGCTCAGTTTGTGATTGCTACATCTTGGAAATAATCCAAACATCCATCAATTGGAGAATGTGTAAAGAAGGTGTGGTTCTTTTATAGAATAGAGTATTATTCTGCCATTAAAAATGATAAGATTGAGTCATTCATGCTCAAATGGATGTACCTTGAGGACATCCTCATAAGTGAAATAAATAGGTCATAGATTTGTAAATATCATATTTTTTTCTCTGGTATGAGAAAATGAAGATGTAAATGAGTTCTAGTATATATAGTTGATATTGTGAAATAGAAAATATTTAAAAGGAAAGAGGATATAGGGGTAAATAATGAGGGGAGAAAGAATGTGATAGTAATAAAGAAAAAAGGAAACGAAGCTTATGTATATAGGGGTGAAGGGTTGCAGGGCAGGGGGGAAGGGGAAAAATGAGAATCAAGCCATGTCATATACTGGTATAAACTCTCAATGTTGAATATTATGATGATGTGTATTCATAACATACCAATAAAGATTTGAATTTTAAAACATTGCTAGTGATGAAGCAGAAATGCTCTGAGTTCAAGTTCATTCAGATTTCCTCATCTTGGTCTAGGCTAAAGTTGGCATGAATCACTTACCTTCTTGTGTGATGTTTGATAGTAGCCCAAAATCTTATCTGCTTCCAAATATTCACTTACCCAAGTACCCGCATTTCCCCCAGCAGAGGTTAGTCCATGTGGACTAAGTAAGAATCTGGGGGCCAGAGATTTAGCTCAGTGGCTCCGCAAGGGTGCAAGTTCAGGGTTGTGAGTTCAATCCCTGGTACAACCAAAAAAAAAAAAGAATATGGTAGCACAGAGTTCAGTAGTCAGCAAGCACTCAGGAGATCACTGCAGTTGTTCTCACACTGGTGAGCATGGTAACCTCTGCAGTGAATTTTAATGGAAAGCACTTGGAGATGCAGGGAAGCAGCTGGGGTTGTCACAGGGCAGGAAGGTTGATTGGGGAGGAGGCATAAGTGAGGTAGGCATGGCTGCTGAACATCCCGAGAAGAAGGGAGGCGTTATATTTCATAAGGAAGACTTATTCTGTCCCAACACTAGAATTTTATTTTTAATGCTTACTGTAGGAAGAAAAACTTCTGATTTATCATTATGACAATAGTTTACATTAATTCTTGTTTTCATTCCAACCTAAAAAGCCTACATGCCATATAAAATCTATGTGTTCTCATGGGTGGGGAACCATCAAAACTAACCAGACCTAATTTATGAAAAATAAATATATGAAGAGGAGCAGAACTGAGCTTAGTCACTATAGCATTTGGAACATCAGTCTGTTCTTCTCTGCTGTTCAGCCCCTCACACATGTTTATGTGTGCAGGCAAGTTCAAAATATTAGGAAATAAAGAGCGAGGAAGAAGCTGTGTGATCTTTGAAAGATGGCAACATCCCCTTCAGAAGCTTTAGAATGAATCTGACTTCCACACTTGAAGAGGAAGGGTAGCAGGTGAGTGACTTGATAAAATGGACATTTCTCCTCAGAGCAATCAGAAGGAGCGTTTCCTGTTCTGTCACTGAAGTCATTACAACAGCCACAATGGTGCTTATTAAGTACACTACCCTTAATAACATTGACTTGCTATGCCCAGCGGACCACGATGAAGCCCACATGCCTCACAGAGGATGCCTCGCTTCCTGTGATGGCACTTCCTGTGAAACAGAGAATGCCCTCTTTTTTCTTCCTAGGATTTTGTTAGCACCTGTGTGGTCTGGGTCTCCCACTGCAACTGCCAAGTTAGCAAGCTCTGGTCTAAGGTACATCTGCTGAGAAGATCATGAGGACAGCTGAATTCAAACAGGCCACAGTGTTTCCCAGAAGCCCTGGCAGTGACAGACCCTGAGAACTGACCTGTGCTCCTCAAAACACTCCTCAAAAACCACTCCGAGTGTGTTTAACCTAAATATGTGGGAACATATAACATTCTGATACAATTTGATACATCTGGAAAACAAGTTTAGTGGTCATTTGTAAAGGAGAAGCTAAAATACGAGTCTATTTTATCAGGAAATCAAAGATATCTAATACAGGCCCCTGGAGCCCAAGGCATACAAGATAGTGAAAAATCAGGAGTGTGCCATTGTGCCTGGCCACAAGGCCATTTTTTGGTGACCTCACTTCAGGAGTCACATAGCATCCCTTATGTCCCATTCCAGTCATTATCTGAGTCCTTACATTTGCTTCACATTCAGGCTTTGGGAAACCAGAACCAGATTTGGGAGGAAGACTTGTGAAAAATCTATATATTTTTTGATCATCTCATGTTGTAAGAATCTTTTATGCTTTTCAAATATTTATACTAGGGCTGGGGATATAGCTCAGTGGTTCCAGCACCTGTCTTGCAAGTGCAAGGGCCCAGGTTTGATCCCCGGTAACCACATACCTATACTGGGTGTGGAGACTCACCCCAGCATCAACCAGTACCACACACCACAGTGCTGGGTGTGGTGGCTCACGCCTGTAATCCCAACACTTGGGAGGCAGAGGCAGGAAGATCGCTATGATGTGAGTTTGAGGCTGAGCCAGGGCCAGCCTGAACTACAAAGCGAGACCCTGTCTCAAAAAAAAAATATTTATACTACTTTCTTCCTATCTTTCTCCTTCAGCTCTTCAGGCTACTCACCACTGTGTGAAGTCACTGTGATTTCTTAGTTCACACGCATAGGTACACTCCGTTCCTTGTGCTTGCAATATCCTTCCCACTTCTCTAGATAACTGTTACTTCTCCTTCAAAACCCTAAAAGTCTCAAAGTCTGCACATCCACTATTTCCATCTACCTTAATAGAAGGTTCTATCTTTTTGAAAAATACTGTGTCTAGTTACTTTATTAGGTTAACTAAGAGAAAAGAAGAGTGAAGGATACATATAATGCATTGAATTCTAAAGATGCAAGTTTAAAAATGCTCAGACCCTTTATAGTTTCATCTCAGAGGCCCTAGAAAAAAAGCCTGAAAGTCAGGAAAAGATTATACTAGGGACAAATGTATATTTTAAGCTTAACTTTTACTGTCTAGGATAAAGGTCCATTGTAAGGCAGATAATCTTGTCACATAGGAAGAAGGTCAGCATAACTTACCTTCCCTATGGTTTCAAGAGTAGAAAAAAAGCTGACTTGATTTACTGCGTCTCATCTTTTTGATGTTCACACCAGATATTCTGGCCAACTCTAGCCCACCCTACGGAACAGCCTTCATGAAATATTATGGGTGAAGTACTGGCCACTTCCCCTTTCTAAGTACTACAAATCAGAGTTTTACAATTTCAATTGCAATGCCTAATCTCCTAAAGCTCAATTCCATTTAATTTATAATTCTAAAGCACCGTTTAGAATTGTTGTTGATAAACCAATCAGTATATCGGCTTTCTAGTAATTTAAATGAGTTGTAGTCATTTATTATTGATCTAAAAATAAAAATGTCATTTCCTTTTCCTCCTTTAGAACAAGAGAAATACACAATTACCCAGAGGTGACTGAGTTTACTTTGTCCCTAAGCTACAGCTTCTTATGGACCTCCAACTTTCTTATCTTTGAAAATTAGCCCAACTCTGATACCATCCTTTAAATTGTTGGGATAATTTGCAAACTAATTTTGGGAGAAAATAAGTTTTCAGTGTGATTCATTTTTCTCAAGTATATATATATTTCAAACTTTGGTAAATTGGGAAACCGGCTTAGAAAATCCCAGATTATATTTCCCTTTGGAGAGCCGCTTTCTGTGAGAACTCTAAAAGAGATCAGACTTGGAGTCCTCATGGCAGCTGTAAAAGAATTTAGCTGGGTAACATATCAGAGTGTGACATATCAAAGCACCTTTGATCATTTTATTAGCTATTTCGTTCTCTCAAAAGCTCAGACAAGGGTTGTAATGGATTGTGTTACTTCCAGTGTGTGCTGTTCCTCATTCCCATTGCTCCTCAGCCTTCAGCAGGGGTGGCTGAGAGCAGATGGTAGCCAGCAGGAATATGTTTATCGTCTGCATCTCCACACTGAACATTTTGGTGTCTCGGGGGACTTGAAAACAGAGGTGTGTGTGTCTGATTAAACGTCTGACTTCCCTCCCTAGGCAAGAGCCTTGTTGACGAAGCACCAGCACAGAGCAGATTCCAGTGAGTTATGTCTGCTCATAAAAATGTACTGCAGTTCACAGAGCTATCAACTCTTAGTCATGAAACAAAAACACCTGTCAGAAGAGTTTTATTTTCTCTTGTTAATGACACCACAAATAGACAAGGGACAATATCATCATTCTAGGGGACAGTTTTACACAACTGGCCCCTTCCAGGGCATTCAGGATACTGCAGGCTGCTGCTGGTCACTAATTGCAGAGACTCCTGTGTGGACACAGTAAATCATGTGTCATTAAGAAGCTGTCCTCCTCCGTCAGCAGCAGGGAAACTTGGCGACTGGCAGCACAGAGGCCAAATGCTAAGGCAGCCACCACTGCTCAGCACTTCCTGGACACAGCTCGTTGCTCAGCAGATAACTTTATACCTTCCTCATAGATCTGAGAGGATAAAGTAGCTCATTAGGTACCATGGCCCTGTTCCAATCATAGTCACCGCCAGTGCTCACAGCAGAGAGATGGCGAACAACTCATAAAAGAACATGAGCAATCACCACACCAACTAGTTTTTGAGACTCTCGGAGCTAGTTTGGAGCTCCCTAGGCTCATTTTGTCTTGCCCGCAGTCAGCAACCAACCTAACAACTCACCATGGGGTTCACTAGGCTCCGCACTGAACCTGCTGTGAGGAGATACACAGCCACCTCTACAAATGGACTTCTCAGGCCAACAGAAGACTAGCAATGGACGTTGCTCACTGCAAAACTCGTCCATTGAAACCTTGATTCCCTAGCACACCTTAGAACATGAGTCTATTTGACAACACTGTCTGTAAAGAGGAATGCACTTAAAACAAGGGGATTAGAGAGAATCCTAATCCAAGAGGACTGGTGTCCCAGGACAAAGAGGAAATCAGAGATGCACAAGAAAGGAGCGCACCTAATGGGATGGGGAGACAAGCTAGGCCACCAGGTTAGTGACTCCTTGCAAGTAAGTTTCTCTCAGAATAAGTGGGGTGTGCTGTGTCAGGAACCCACACAGTGAGGTGAAAGATGAGAGGTACTGAGGGATGGAGACAATCTCAGCCTCTTTTCACATGTAAAGAGGTAAGAAGCCCGACTTGCTGGTGTGCAACTGAGTGAGTAACTGGAGAGCCTTGTGGGCCTCTTAGGATGGCTGAAAAAGTATCCAGGACGGACTGCACCCCGCTGCAAGACAGTCAGTGCTATGAAGAAACCACTGTGGCCTCTGCAGACCAAGGAGACAGGCCCAGAAGAAAACAAGCCGACTGATACCTTGATCTTGAATTTGTAGCCTCAGAACTGTGAGAAAACAAAATTGCATGTAAGCCACCAGCCAGTGGTACTCTTGTACAGCAATCCTTACAAGCCGGTGCAAGCACTGCCTAAAATCTCTAGGAGAGCTACATTTTGTTTAAACAAAGTATAATGACTTGATGGCCCATATATTTCCCCAGAACAGTAGAAAGATGCAAGAATTTTGTTTTATTATCTTAGTCACGCACAAAGTAGGGCTGGCGGTTTTAAATGAATTGGCCACATAGAGAATTATTAATAATTTAGTGCACTTCATGTGTAGACGACTTAAAGTTTACCAAAAATAATAAAATGACTTTGAAAACAAAGACATAGGCTCTAGGTTAAATGTCTGGCACTTCAAAAAATAATGAGAAAGAGGGTGAGAGGGAAGAGAGAGAAAAGAAGCACTGAGAGAGTTTCTGTTTTAAAAATCAGAGGGAAGTGTTATCTGACAACAATGATTCACTTTGCTTTAATGTAGGCAGAGTTTGTGCAATAAAGATTAGTTGTGTGTTTTTTAGAGACTTGTTAATTTTTTCAGTGCTAAGTTGTCATATCGCCACTTGACTTTGTAGCTCTTTTTCTCTCATGCTAGATATTTGCAGCCAACCTGCTCTGTGTCGGGTGCCAAGCATGCAAGACAAATGAGAAGATGCCAGCTCCCAGGAGCTCACCATCCTCTGGGGAACTGAACGTGCCCACAGCTGGCAGTGTGGTCATCAGTACACACTGCTCCATGACACAGACAGGAGGAAAGGGAGAAAGAGTGCCTGAAGCAGAGTTCTTAACCAGGCAGAGGTGGGACAAAGAACCTCACAAAATGAGTCAGTGAAAATTACGTACCTTTCAGCCTCTGGTGCCTCTTCTGAAAAATAGGTAATAGTAATGTATTGTGCAGGCTTCATAAAGAAATTTTGTAGTAAAAGTAACCAATGAGTCCTAGAATTGTATGTTATATATTGTGAAATAGAAAATGCTCAATGTAAAATAGGGTGAAGGGGGAAAAATGATGAGATTGTAACAAAAAAAAGTAAGGAAACAATTTTTATGTATATGGGGGGGTGGTAGGGTGAGTAGGGCTATGGGAAAAAATGAGAATTAAGTTGTGTCTTATACTGGTACAAATCCCCATTATGGAGTGCAACCATGATGCATATATGTAATGTACCAATAAAGATTTAAAATTTTTTTTGAAAAAGTAACCAATATATTTTTCTCCATCTCTACTTTTCCACCCTCTTCCTCTTTCTTCTTTCTTTTCCTCCCCCTTTGCATATTCTTCATTTTCTTCCTTCTCCTGTCTTCCCTGTCTGACCCTCCTCCTTCTCTGTCTGATCTTATAGTTTCCTGCCAGCATCATTATCTGTTTTAGTAACTTTTCTTGTTGCTGAGACAAAACACCTGACACCCAAAGTTAGGGAGGGAAATATTTATTTAGTTCACAGTTTGTAGAGGCTTTAGTCCATAACAGGTGGCCCCAAGTCAAAGAGGCCTAGTAGAGCGGCATCACAGAGGACAGAGTTTACAGTAGGCAGAAGGTAGCAAGGGGAGTGGTAAGCTAGGGGAGTCAACAGCAGCTCTGTCCTCCCCTTTTGTATTCTGCCCAGGCTACAGGGCTGAGGGTAGGTACCAGGCCAGTCAGTGGGCTCTTTAGTAATCACATACCCTTAATCCCAGCATGGGATCTTGAACAGGCCATCTTCGAAAAAGCCTCCTTTTTCCCATGAGTGCTTGAGGCTTTGGAGAGACGTTTGCACACAAGCAATAATATCATTTCTCAACACTATTTCAACAAACCTAGACCTGCCAAGATACTAGAGAATCACAGGTTATTAGATTTTTGTCCAAACCAGAAGTGTGAATTCTGTTGATTAGGTCTGACTTTGTCTATCGAAACAAACACATTTAAAAAGAAAGCAAAGGAGGAGATACTCAACAGAGATCCAGTAATAAGACAAGGGGTGTTGTTCACATCCATTTAGTTTTTATTCTACGTACTAGTACATAGTCTTATACCTAGTACAATATCACAATTTAGTTTTTACTCTAGATACTAGCGCACCACCTTATACTTAGTATGATACAGTTTTTTCAGTACTCTCTTGGTGATTTTTCTCATTTTGTTTCAAATGTCCAGGGAGAAATATACTTTTCGCTTTTTAGGATGTGTATGCAAATGGTCTGAGACAAAATACCTGTTAATAAACTGTTTCCAGAGGAGGTAGATAGGTAAGCCCTGTTAGAACACCTACTGAAGTAATTTAGTTTAGAATATAGGTTGGCTAAGTGACTAGAAATGGTAAATCCCAATGAATGTTTCATTATTTCCTTTAATATAGGACTCACATGTAGATCCCCTCTTTGAAATTTTAAAATATAATAATATTAAACAGGGACAGAAAAGTAGTACAATTTTTGTGGCAGTTTCTTATGGGAACTTTACAAGTACGACACAATCCATTGGTTGCAGTAAGAAGCTTACCTTTTGTAGGAATTCACTACACGATTTATCAGTACAGAAGAAAATAGTCCACGTTTCCCACAAGAAGAGAACATCTCATTGCTATCTTGTAAACGGCCCAGGGTTTTAGGTCTATGAAGAGAGATTTGACAAAGTGTTTCTTATTAGACCTGAGTACATTTATAAAGTGAAAATATTTTAAAGCTTTCTATATGGTATTTTAAAATACTACCAAAGCGATCAGCATGGTTAAACAATTAGTCTTTTGTTAGGCTTTATTATACTAGTTTTACAGTGTGATTTTTAAACCACTGAGTTACATAGTATGGAGAGTGGAGTGGGTTGCAGGCATGTCTCACAATCCTGCCTGAGTTTAGTACTCTAATACAAAAATACATTGGATTGGTATCAAGCTAGTAACCCCCAAACTAATTAATGCATGTGCTTAAAATAACTTTTTTTCTCATAGAAAAAAAAATAAGTTGTATCCATCACCAGTACCTGAAACTAGAAAACTGTGTTTAGAATATGCATCCACTCTGGAAAGAGAAAAGTGGGCCATTCATCATGGGAAGCTGAACCAGGGCTCTGTGAGGGAGAAAAAGGGCATGGGACACTTAGACCAGACACTCTCAGGCCTGGTAGAGACTCTTTCTCTCAGACACCCTGTATTGGCACAAAACCTGCCCTCTTATCTCAGCAGCTCATTTTGATGATTATTAAAATTAGAGAAGAACTGAATTGAAATGATTTTTTAAAAGAAAGGATGAAATCATAAGTGTAAAAGATAAACATAGAATCACAATTATTTCCAGAGTGTGAGCTGTCCCTGGAAAGCCTTATCACCAGGCTCTGTTTCAATAGCTTTACTCCCTAAAATTTCTGCCACCAGCCCACAGCTATCAAGTTATTTAAAAATAAGAATTGAAATTGCTCATTTTGAAATAAGAAGTTAATATATAATAATGCTTATTATGTATAGACATTCTTTACTATGAATGTCTTTACTTATTATGTATAGACTATTCTTTATTATGTATAGCATTCTTTAAATGCTTTATGTTAATTCACCTACTGTTGGTAGTAGAAGGAGGTAGCAACAAATTCCATTATCCATATATGAACACTGAGGCACAGAAAGCAAAAATAACCTTTTCAGAGATACATTGCTGGTGAGCAAAACAGCCACTGCCTGGATTGCAGTAGTCTGGATCCAGAGTTTACTCCCTTAATTACTGAGCTAGCCTCATTTCTCATTATGTGTAAAACAGATACTCTGATAATTGTGGTAACACGCCAGATTTTTGGGACTACGTGTTTTCAAGCATTTTGTTCATTGCATCGACATAAATTCCAATATTCCAGATATTTTTGCTTGCAAATGCAAATGTTTATAAACATATGTAGAAGTTAATCATCAAATATTTTAATTTTAGATTTCCTAGACTAACCTAGTTCTATAGCTTCTGTTACTTACCTTTATGCAAAAAAAGTTTGAATTCACAATTCATTGGAATGCAAACATTTAAGTTCTATGGACCCTAGATTCCTCATGTTTAAAATGAAGCAGTTATACCATGTGTACTCTGAGTGTCACATTATGGATTACATCTGCCAACTGTACTCAGGTTTCATCTCATTTTTGATGAAGTAGTATATAATCGGTCTTCCAGGAAATGACTGTGAAAAATTTATCTACATTCTCTGAAGTCCAGTGTAGCACATTCCTCAAGGTAACCATGTCTGTTCAAATCAATGAGTCATTGGCATCTGTAACTACCCATGGATTAATTAACAACAACAATGTTGAGACTATACTATGTGTTGTTTACATCCAGATAAATGTTTCCCTGGTTTCACTCAATTTGGCGGCAACTGATTCTAATTTACACCATATATTATGCTCATTGGTCTTTCATAGCTGCCATTTCCTATGGCAATCTGACTGTCTTACCTCAGAACAGCAGAAAGAATCTCAGTTACTGGCAACAGAGGGAAACAATAACTCATGTAAATAAACTGAAAGAAGAGCTCAGAATCACTCAGCCAGTTCTACCTAATTTAATATCTTCCCTGAGTTTAGGATCTTTCTGCTTAAAGCCCTTTGAAAGATTAAATAACCAGAGGATAAGTAAAAAGAAAGGAATTGAAATCTAGGGGTATGAAAGACATGCTAGACATTCTGTAGAGTCCTATCATAATAATAAAATAATAATAGCAAACACTGTCATATGTGTATTATTGTTTTATATGTCTCAAATCATTTAACCTTCCCATTTACCCACAGCAGTAAAAGCAATTTTATCTTTTTTTTTTTTTTTTTTTTTTTTTTTTTTTTTTTTTTTTTTTTTTTTTGCTTTGGCTTTTATAACAAATGTAAAAGATAGTCAATATTGTTACCATTTTTCAAATGAGGATATTGTGTTTCAAAATTTACAATTTGCTCATGGTCTTATAGCTAATGAATACTCATTCTCACTTTAAAGTTGTGTTTTCCCTTGCCTCACCAAGAATACTGATACTTTTAAAAAGCTTTGCATTTTATCATGTATATGAGAATTTCTGAGTTGGAAGGGAATTCAGTGGTTCCAAATTCTGTTCCTTTTACTTGACAGAAACCACTTGTTCCTTCCCATATTAACCTTGAGGTCAAATTGTTAACTGGTTCGAAACCTTGGTCCTTGATTCCTTGACCTACATCACCTCCTTTGTTTTATGACTACTGGCAATAGAACCCAGAGAATTCTAAAATGTTGTCTCTTAAACTGACGTGTGTATCAGAGTTTACTTATAGAAATTTTTGAAAATGCAGATTCCCCACTGCCACCTAGACTTACTGAGTTCAATTTACCTTGTAGGCATATGAGTGATTCTGATATGACTCTACGTTTACACAGTGTTAATATAATTTCTTGCTCTTAGCAACTAGAAACTACATCTGAATGTAGCTTATTGTTGTCAGAATTACAATGGTCTAGGTTTCAAGACACACAGGACTTTGGAGGAAGTGACAAGTGGAGGAAAAAAAAAGCAACAGCATGGAAAGTGATAGGCTGTGTGACTCAGAAAGCAGCTCAGCTGTAGAGCAGAAGCTTGTGGGGCAAAGTAGTCCAGGAGAGTGATGGTACTCCCCAAGGTCTGCTGTGCACAGAGATGCTTGCAGTCGAGCAGGATGCACCACTGTGGTTTGCATGGTCTGGGTTAGGTTGGGTCCCTAACCAGACACAATGAGGGAAGACAGAGAATGCCTACTGGGAAAAGATATAGGGAAGCTAACAGGGCAATGGTCACACAGCCTTGGTTTGGAGAGATATCAGCCCCATAGACAGTTTTTAGTATTAATAAGACTATGCTTAAAGTCCATTATCTCTTTATTTAAATATAGACATCTCCATTCAAGCACCGATTGCTCACTTATTAGTCCAGGTAGTAGAAAAGGTAGACTATTAATTCTATCTATGCAATAGTGATTATTCATTCTATCTTCATTGTCCAGAATATCTGAATACCCTTTCCTTATTTGAAAAAATCTCTCCCCCTTGACTTTAAGGACATACGAAAATCAACTGAGGCTCTGTAGTTTCAGGTTTTTCCTCTTGAGATTCAAGTAGGTGTGGATCAAAAATATTGGAGAAATTTTGCCTAAACTGACCATCTACAGAATTTTACTTTTCATCAATCCCTAACTAGTACATTATCATGGAATTATCTGTTTCTCCATTAATTTTGAAAGATAGTTTTGTGGAGTACATCCATCTGGGCTGGAGGTTGTTTACTCTTAGGGCTTGAAATACTTCACTCAAGCTCCCTTTGGCTTTAGAGTTTAATGTTGAAAAATCTGCTGCGATGCTGATAGGCTTTCCTTTATAGGTGATTTATTTCTCTAACAGCTTTTAATACCCTGTTTTGGTACTGTAATTATGGGTTCTTGATTATTACATGCCTCAGTATAGATTTATTTTGATCGTGGCCATTTGGAGTTCTATATGCCTCACTTATTTGTATGCCTAATTATTCTTTCAAGTCTGAGAAGTGTTCTACTATTAATTCTGTGAACAGGTTTTTTATGGCATTTGTGCTGTCTGGCTTTCTCGCTAATTCAGTCTATCTTGTATTGTTCTTCTTCTCATCATCTTGCCTTTGTTGGATTGATTTTTCATGGTCCCTTACTATTTTTAAGAAACATTTTCTTTTCATGATTGGTAACTGGAACCCTTTTTTTTTCACCTGAAATTCTGTCCTTACCTTAGTTCAAGTGATTGTATATACTTTCAATGGAGTTTTTTAATCACTTGGATATCTGTTTTAATCTGTTTCATGGATTCCATTTCTTTCCTATGTTGGGTATTTGATTTCTATCATTTTCCTGAGCTCCTGTATTTTTTTATCTGTGTCTACTCTAGATTCATATCATTTTGATTGGCATTTTTATGTGAAAGATTATTTTCCCTATAGTTTCATCATATTTTTTGTTGTTTGTTTTAATTTCTGCTGCTATCATTTCAGAAAGTTCAAGTGGGTGGCTTCTGATTTCCACGATCTTGTACCTTAGACTTGTCCTGCATGGGCTGGAGGCACAGGGTTGCCTTATGGTCCTACCTCTTACGATTTTCTACTTTTATTTTTTTTCTGAGTTGTGATGTGTAGATTTCTTTATCACTTAATATTGAGGCTTCTCTAGGAAATTTCTATTCTTTAGAGATGTCTGCTAGGTATAAGTGATTCTTGGTCTTTGTGTTTATCCCAAGATAAAATCTTTCCAATTTATTAGGGGTGCAAGGTTGTTGTCTGTTTAGCTTAGCATCCTGTCCTTTGGTACTGACTATGGTGATGACTGTCACCCCAGATTATCAGTGTCATCATACAAGGAAGAGCAACTGGTTCCAACAGGTTTGACATCTTGGCTAAAGCAGCACAATTAGCAATAACAATAGCATCAAGCACAGCCTAGAAACTGATGCACTGTGGTAATTATTAGTGTCTTTAACCATATGAAAAATAATTCTACTATTACGTAACAAAATCCAACTTAAACCAGAAACTTGTATGTGATGTATTTCTTCACAGTACAATGATATTACTCTGTTGGGGGAAAATTTAAGTGGGATAGAGGACAAAACACAGACAAATGAAGAGAAATATAGTAGCAGCAAGGTTAGAAAGCAAAGGATGAACACTTAAACTTTGAGAAAGTGGAGAAGAGGACATGAGAACAAGAATGGAGAAAACAAAAGATTGTTGCAGATGGGAGACATTGTTCACCCACATGAAAATATCACAATGTCAAGGGAGTTGAGGAAAGAGAGGAAGACAAATAGAACAAAAAAAAGTAAATTTCAAAAAAACCTAGACAACTGAAAGAAAACCCCAACCATATAGAAAAAAAGAAAATGAATCAAGCTAAGAAAAAGAATAAAATGCCTCTGGTGCCCACAGTTCTGTTACTGTCAAAGATAGAGCCCAGAAATGTGTCACGTATCCATCAAAGTCTGCAGTCAGATCAATGCTGTGTTTGGGGTTATTTTTGGCCTCCAGACCCGTGACCTGTGACCATCTTTTAGCCAGCAGCTTTCCCGATGTTCCTCGATGGCTCGCCCATGTCACTCACAGTGATTATCTCCATGCCGCTCTCCTAGCAACTGCCATGCCCTGCGATGGAGCCAGCCTAAGGCTGCACCTCGGTCAGCGGGCAGTTGGCCCTGCCAGGCTTTGCATGGCTTCATCTGTTCCACACTGCTGGTGACTCTCAAACACTAACCGTAGCACCGGGATGAGATAAGGTGGCAGTGGTACCTCTATGCCCTGCCATTGGCTAGCTTTTCTATTTGTGCCACAGGTCACAGAGTGACTGGAGTCCCCATCCAGCCTCCAACCATAGGTGCTTGCCTGCCTGCACTGCTGGTCACATCGCAGAGGGATACCTCCAGGCCTTTGTAGCTAGGATGAAGACTACTTTCTCGGAGCCACAGGAACGAAGTCAGAGTCCCCACTTCTCAACAGAACTCACCCAGTCTGCTGTCCAACTGCCAGCAGTCTACTGTGGCTGGACATCCCCTCCCTCCTTCTGCTTCTGAGTGTTGGCTGAGAAGTGACCCTCAGGCTGTTCTGCTGTCAGAGTTCAATGCTGAACCTTTTGACATAAACGCTCTGCCCCACTCTCCTGGTGCTGATCCACACAAGTGGGTGCTGGTTCACTTTCCACCTCACTCACCCACTGTTAGCGCTGGGGCTGCTGGGGAAACAGTGTCTTCTATTCTCACTGCTGCCTCCAACTGCATAGAAGTCTTCCCATCCAAGCCCTGTCTCTGTTTCACAGTGAGCAGAAAAGTTGTTTCTGCTATGCTAGCAATTGATGATTTCAAAACCAAGAAAATATCCTTTATGGGGATACATATGCACTAAACCTCAGGGATGTAGTTCCAAATAAAAGAAATTGTGATAAAAATATGATATGTATTTACATTTTTAAAAAATTATTACAGTAGAAGACTTTGAGAACTGTTTAACAAAGTGTTGAGAATGAAGTATTTTTGAAGAAGGATTGTAGTGAGGGGGATTAATGGTAATACATTTTAAAAAGTTAAACATGCACTATAATTTTCAATTATTCCACATGCAGGAACTACTTTGGTCCAAGCTATATGATTAAACCTGCACACATATTGTCAATACTCATCATGCCAGGAAAAGTAGGGTCTGAGAACAGCTAGGAAGACTACGCCATTGTGTGGATCTGTCCTAGCAGAGCTACAGAATTGAGTGGTATATCCAGTGAATGGGAAATTAAAAGGGGAAAAAGAAGAAAATACTCATCTTTTTATGCTCCCCACGTACAAAACTTAACCATAAAGCAAACTCAAAGCAACAGATACTGCTACCAAGGACGTCACACTGACTAGATCCTCATCACCCTCATTGAAGGGACCCGGCAAGTTTAGGCTTCGGCAGAGCAGCCACACAGCAAGGCATATTTGTTATGTTGTGTTTTCCATTAGAAAATATTTCAGAAGGAAAAAGCACATCTGTAAGCAGGCTGAGTGTTAGACTCTATTTTCCTGACTTGAGAATTTGAGATCTTTTCTCTCTCTAGCTGTCAATTTCTGTGTAGCTCAGGTAATAGGATGGTTTTATTTCTAATCCACTTCCCTGACAGGCTAGATGTTATCTGCTACATTGCACGACTTTGCAGTCTCCTGCCTACTTGGCCTTTTGGTTACTCTTTTGACCTTATTCCTTTCACATATTTTATCTTGAGATGAGTATGTTCTTTCAAAGACTAGAATGCAGAATTGTAATGCAGTTTACAGGCTACATCTCTAGCTCTCAGAGAGGCAGAAGATCAATTCAAATGCAACATTATTTAGCCAACATACATAGACCCTTGTATTCCAAACTGTGGTTCACCGAATATGTTTTGGAAGAATTTACTGAGTTCCTCATTCATAAAAGCTGTATTATATACTATAGCCTGGTTAGGTTTTCTTCCTTCTTTGAGAAATATTTACTAGACTTGAGAGAGAACTGTGCATTTTTTAATTGAAATCCTTACCTGTACCACACTCTACCTACATCGAAGATTAGACTAAAATTTAAGTATGGGAGAGGAAACAGCAAGAGGAATGGAACAGCTTGACTACTGAGTTGGTGCCCTTGTTTTCCAAAGACAATTTAGTTTCACAGAATGTCTGATGTGCTTCTAACAAAAGTTAAATTATCTTGTATTGTAAACCTTATATACTAACTAGACAATAACCATTCATTTTGGTGGCATCCATCTATCATTATATTTTACAAATTCTTTAACTTTTTAAATTAATTAGCAAACATGAGGTTACAACTTTTCTTTGGTGATAAGTCATTTATGTATCAGGGAGTGGGAAATAAACCTGAAAAAAAATCTTCAACAGTTTGCCACCTTAGTGAAATTTATAGAGGTGTGGAGCACATGGACACATGCATTCTAAAGTAAAGGTAGCTTGTTGCATCTGACTTTCAAAGATATTAGACTTGTCCCTGGAGCCTATCAATATTTGCTTTATAGCATATTTTTGCAAATATAATTGAGGATCTTCAGATGAAGTAAGATGGTTTAGATCTAAAATGTCACTCAAAATGCTCACACTCAGGAGTAAGGCCTGATGGAAAGGGTCAGGACACTGTGAGTAAGGGATGACCTCATCCCTGGCTCTTCCTTCTCTCTTTGCTTCCTGGCTGCCATGGGCTGAGCAGCTGTTCTTCACACAGGACCTTTTACCATGCTTTTTTCTGCCTTCCTACTTTAAGTCATGAGTGGCAGGTATTGTGTCCCACGATCAGAATTTGACCCAAACCAGGTGATCATCTTGAATTACTGGGGTAGATCCTATCTCCTAACGCATTTTATAAGAGGAAGGCAGATCTCTCCCCACTCCCTCTCACCTCCCTTTCTCTCTTTCTCTCTAACACACACACACACACACACACACACACACACGATAAAAGGAGGACAGAGGGGCCGGGGATTTAGCTCAGTGGTTCCGGCGCCTGTATTGCAAGTGCAAGGGCCCAGGTTCGATCCTCGGTAACCACATACAATACTGGGTGTGGAGACTCACGCCTAGCAGCAATCAGTGCCACATACCACAGTGCTGGGCATGGTAGCTCATGCCTGTAATCCCAGCACTCGGGAGACCGAGGCAGGAGGATTGCTGTGATGTGAACTACAGCCTGAACTACAAAGTGAGACCCTGTCTCAAAAAACCTAAAAAAAAAAAAAAAAAAAAGGACAGAGACTGGAGTGGTCCAACAAGCCATTAAATATGTAGTAATTTATTATAACAGCAACAAGAAGTTAATGCAGATGTTGCTGTAACTGAAAATGCCAAATAGAAGCAAGTCACTTCCCCAGCCTCCCTTGCAGCTACAGTGTGAGCATGAGCTGGTCAGGTGCATCCTGGATCTGACGAGTGTTCCTAATATGAAACACTGGGGCTACAGAAAATCCCCCCTCTAGGAGCAGTAAGGATTCCAGTAAAATGGATTTTCCAGAACAATAGTTCCTGGCCAATGTTATGGAAGGGATTTCCAGCTGTCTAAGCCTACTTTTTCTGACTGACCACCAATTACAAAAGTTACGAATGTCTTTTCAATACATTACCTTTCTGTTTATAATTGAATTGGCTCCTACAATTTAATTAAAATCCTGACTCCTACACAGCCTTGTAATTTATGTAAGTACTTAATATCTACAACTTTACTTCTGTTTAGAGATACCTAGAGGTATACATGTAGATATACACACAGATATAAATGTGATCTCCTATCACTGAAATGATGTGAAAAGTATACCAAAAATGTTTTACTTTCCTCCCTGTCTTTATTTCACTTCCCCTGGGAAGATGTCTCCCACTTCTCTGTGGCACCTTTGCATCTTATATGCAGTCTGTTTCAACACTTATCACACAGTCCTGTTGAATAGATAGTAAATTGTATTAAGCAATATTCAAATAATAAAATTGATTAACTCAACCCATGCTGACAGTTACTTTAAATCTTGAACTAAAGTGATCCAATTTATCTCAAAACTGCCTCAGTTGTAAGTGCATTTGTTGCATCCATTAAACTGATCATAAAAGACTTTCCATGAAAAAATTCTTTCATTCCATGCTATATCCTGTATGCTTGGGTTTTTTTTTTATGAGGCTAAAATTGAAATAAAGCTGCGCTGAAAGGCTTTAAAAGTATCATCCGATGAGTAATATATCTGAGACAGAAACTCTGAATCTACTTGCCAAGCTATCATCAATCTGTCTCCTCCGAATATTTTCTCTAGCCATTCCCATGTTTGCCAGTGTTATCACCACAGAATTCACATGATGACTTAGTTGACTGAATGAATGTTGATGAGTATATGATGGTGATGCTTATAAGAAACCTGAAGATACCTAGGGGAGAGAGGAAAACTGGAAGTACTGCTGAATAAGTAAGTGGATCCCAACAAGAATTCCACATAGGCCTGGTGGTTTCACACTGCAGATGGGTATATGGAAGAACAATAAAACTGCAGGGCATTGGGTGAGGGAAGGCACTGACTGGTTCAGAAATAAAGAAAGCAATTTATAAAGAAAGCTTCGGCACAGCATGGTGGATAGAATGAAAGTGGAAGTTGACTGGCATTTTTACCTATTTTATCCATCACTGCACTTGCTTGCCTTGAGCATTCACAAAAAATAGACCAAGGGGATGTCAAACAGAAATATGATGTTCAACTCAAAAGAGTTTATATTGACCATGCGAGAGATTTTGTCACAAGCAAAATAAATTCACTTTGATTCATCTGAGTGCAAATGAAATTTACTAAAAAATCCACTAGATATTTCACAGACTAGCAGCAAGACTGGAGAGAGATGATTGGACACCACTCAGCCACACAGAAGTCCCCAGGTCACATACTTGAGCTGTTACCAGACTATACAGAATGTATCATATACAAGCCTTGAAAATTAGCCAGAAACCAGTAGACACCATTATGACTACTTCTACCCTTTTTCTTCATAAATGTCATTACTTTAACTACACCATCAATTCTCAGTGACCTTGGTCTGTCTGCATCTTTAATTCTCAAGATTAAGTCAAGTAGAGGTGTATTAGAGCAAAATATAACAAGTGACTACCACAGTTACACATATGACATGATAAAATACAACACAGTTTCATTAGTGCATAGTTTAAAAATAATTCTTAAAAAATTATTTGAGAAATATAAGGACAAAATCACCCTTTACCTCCATCTTTTGGCCTTCTGTACTTCGCTGGACAGGCTTATTCCCTAAGAGGAAGAAACTCAGAGTGGATTTAGTTAAATGATTCATTCATATTTAGGGTCATTGGCTGTGTTTTCCAGATGAAACTTTTCCTGAGCCCAGTGATTTACAAACACAAAGCCACTTGCTCCACATCTAGCATAAATAAATAAAGTATGTAATGTGGAAGAAGCAAAAGATAACCGCACAAATACTATGACTCAAGAAATGGAGGAATAGGATACACACCATATTCATTTGTGCACAGCTGTGATCCATTCCCAGGAAGTAAGAATCACAAATATCCTCTCCCTTGCCAATGTCATAAGTCCAAAATATTTCACTTCCTGAGAGTAGCCCTCTTATTCTTTGTTTCCCATGGTCCCTGGATTTTCCATCTGAGAGGTTTGTTCATGTCCAGTATTTTCTAGTGCATATCTCAAATGGGTATTTAGAGAGCATATTTTTTTACTGAACTGTTTGTAGGATAGAATTTTTTTGGTAGTATCATGTTTACAAAACTTAGGCTTCCATACCATTTGCTTCTGGTCAGTACACTTTGGCCTGCTGTTGTCTTATCACAAGCTGTGATTTGGACAAATATTTTGCTACCACATCATAACATCACTCCTTCTTCAGCTGGTGCTCTCACTACTTGTAACTGTCCAGCAAACCAATGAGCTACAGTTTAGGTTTTAGCTACAGCACCATCCAGTCTCTGCTATCAGTTCCTGCTAGGACAAGGCTAAGTAGTATTTACAAAGAAATTCCAAAACACAATCATGTAATTAGGGAAAATGTCTTTTCTTTTAATTAGCAGTT
Organism: Petromus typicus; assembly: GCA_004026965.1. Classification (NCBI taxonomy): domain Eukaryota; kingdom Metazoa; phylum Chordata; class Mammalia; order Rodentia; family Petromuridae; genus Petromus; species Petromus typicus. The sequence continues at coordinate 21,256 of PVIR01010861.1, read as the reverse complement.
GCAATATGGTCTTATTGATATCTGCTTTTCCTGTTAAATCCAAGTTCCTCTGGAGTTATTGCCCCACTATTTGTTGACAGTTATTGTCATCTACATGGCGAGGTCTGTTCCTTGTCCATGTTCAAGTTTCATCCAGACAGGGAAATGAGAGCCTTGAGAAGCCCTGTCACAGTCTTACAACTCAATCTCAGAAGTGGCATTTACCCCTCCTTGCTCACATTCCAATGGCTGTGATGCAGGCAAAATGGCCAACTCAGGCTTCAAGCTGAGAATCCGCTGACCTGAGCGCTCATGTGTGTTTTCTGGTATCATGCTGCTAAAAGTCGCTCATCAAGCCGGGTGTGGTGGCTCAGTCTGGTAATCCTAGCACTCAGGAGGCAGAGGCAAGAGGGTTGCTGTGAGCTCAAAGCAAGCCTGGGTTACCTAGTGAGTTCGAGGCCAGCCTGAATTACAAAGCGACACCCTATCCCCCAAAACAAAAACATACATAAATGAATGAATGAACAAACAAGCGAGTAAGTAAATAAATAAATAAACAGAGGCTTATCAACTAAATGTTACTGGCTTTCGGGTTGCTCACTTCTTCTCTGGAGTTAGATTCCAGGTTCTTCTTTTCTCAAACAGAGAACTGAACACAACAAGCAAAAAGCAGGGGCTGAGTTTGTTTGAGAAAGGAAAAGTGAAGAGTGAGGGAGAAAAGAGCTCTTCAGAGCAAGCTTGGGCTGAGTAAGAGAGTAAAAGCAAGGCAGAAGAACATCCTGGAGGAAGCAGGGTGGGCTGTCAGGAGGATAGCCACAAAAGCAGGCTCTGCTATTGTGAAAAGGCTCGCCTCTCCTTCTCAACTGTCCAAATCTCAAGGAAACCTGTGAGATCATCTGTACCTGGGTTCTGAGAGGAAGTGCTGGTCCCTACTCCTCAGGCTGACCTCAGGTCTGGGCTATCGTGTGGAAAACCTGCTCTGGTTCTTGTGAGAAGTCCACACACAGGGATTTAGAGACTGTTCTGCCCACGTGCCTCAGATCTTGTAATTAACAGGTCATGGCTATTCCCCAGCCAGCCTTGCCCTGCCCTAATCTCCTACACCACACGTACAAGATGAAGGGAAGAGTAAATTTTGGGGGATATCCAGCTTTTACTACTATAATGAGATATTAAGTAATTTGTGCTAGAACAACTGGTTTTACCTATGGAATTAGGTTATTACCCTGTAAAAGTCCAACTCAGTGTATTAAATTCTTAAATATGAGAGATAAAACTACAAAGTGATTAGAAGACAATATAGAAGGACATTTTCCTAACTTTGGAGAAGTAAGAAATTCTTTTTTAAAAAATTGAGTTTATTGATACATTTTAGGTATACATTATGATCACATTTATCATTGAGAGTTTGTACCTGCACATAATATATCCTGATTCTTAATTTTTCCCATTCCCCTAGAACCCCTAAGCACCTCTATATACATAAGCTGTTTCTATAGTGAGAGAAACTGAAGATGTAAATGAGGTCCAAAAATGTATAATAGATACTGTGAATTAGGAAGAAGATCTTCAACAGGGAAGGGGAACTAGAGAAGGAGGCAGGGGAAAGCAAAGAAATTCTTTTATAAAAAACAAAATTAGAGAAAATATATATTCAAGTACATTTATTTAAGAATCATTATTCATTAGATGCCGTTGCTACAGATTTTATCGTGTAGGCTTCATACAAGAGTTCCACGTGGATGACCTACCGGTGCCCCGCCTGTCCCTCCTTGTCACCTCCTTTTATTTCTTACAGTGCTGTCTGTGTCTTGCCTTAGCACACCTCCTTTAACATTTTCTCTGTCCTGTATCTCCAATTTTTCCACTTCTGTGCTGTTCCTTTTCACCAGCAGTCTCTTTTATATTTAGCAAATTTCACCATGTAGTATGTTAGTGTTCAGTTACATTTTTCTTCCATCTAATCACTGCTACCCTTGCAGAAGTGTGGGTGTGTTCTAGCTGGATGCACCCTCCCGCCTTTGGGACAAAGGGCAGAGTGAGTCCTCAGGGGAAGGAAGGAGCCTGGAGGACTGCGAAGGAAGGCATGGCCTCTGGGGCTGCGGCTGTTGCTCCCTTACAGTATCCAAAGTCAAACAGCTCAGTAGCTCCCCACACTGCAGACTGATTTTCTTCCACAACCTTCTGGTGTACATGAAAAATTCATGTTCACCTGTAATTTAACTTCAATCCCATCCTATTTTATTTTATTTCCAACAAATACTGGATGCTTGATATTTATTAGGCTAAGACAGATTTGTCTCATCTTTACCTTGACTTGCGTTCCAAAACACTCAGTCTTAACTGTCGCTGGGGTGGGAAGCAGGCAGCTGGGGGAGTGACCATTCTGCTTTTAGATCCAGGCTGTCTGGACCTGAATGCCAGTCTCACCTCTCTAAGAGGGCTAAGCTTGGAGAAGTGGCCCAGCTTCTCTATGTCCACTTGCTCCATCACGTGGACAGGGCAATGAGACTTAGCCCACCGATGAAATGGAACAGACTACGTAAAGCATCTGGCACACGGCCAAGGTTCAGTGTTCATTATTATTACGTGATGCACAAGCCATATCTGTGTAATTACTGTTTTCTCCATTGTGAATGACAAGATGTAGGGTACGGGACAGCAGAGCAAGGCATGGGAGAGAAAAATCAAGCATTCCATTTACTCTGGTTGTCTTTATCCAGACTGATTGGACTTTGAAAATACAGTACTCATTTCTCCAGTGAATCAGGGAGGTAGAGGTGAAAAGAGCACAGGACAAAACCTCATTTTAAAGTAACAGTATTTCTGATGTTTAAATAGATCACTGCTTCACAGAAAAAAATGAGACTTTTTAATTTGTTTTTTTAAAAAGTTATGCCAGAAAGCCAATTTGGGCATATTTGCCTTTAGGAACAGGCTTATAAATCTGTCTTCAGTTTAAATTTTCCTCTGAGGAACAATGTAGCAAATGAATATACATACTTACGGGTCTCTTTCTTCTTTTTTAAACTGTCAAGGAGACAAGGCCAATACTTGTTACATACCAAATTAGATTTGGAACGTGGATTTAGAAGAAACATAACTTGGATCGTGTCTGTTCTAGGAAGTTCAAAGAGAGCACTGGGGGGCGAACAGGGGTTAGGTTAGGGGCTGGCCAGGCAGCAAACAGCTGCAGATCTGAAGTGCAAGACGGCAGGAGCTGACAGGACAATAAGAGAAGCAAAGCCTGTGTGAACCAGGGGTGGGTGCGGAGAGATAATGCTTCATTCTGGAAACAGCCAGCTCCACCTCTCAGGCGCCTCCTGCCCCGAAAATCTTCTGCAGCTACTTTCAGGCACGTCATGAGACACTTCTCAAGCCAGTGCCTGCATTTAATATTGCCTTAGTGATTTGACCTGTAAAAGGTAGCTGGAGAAATGTAAAAATGATGATTTAAAGCCAGTTTGATTGAATATTCTATTTCCTCTAAAGCTACACTGGCAGTCTAGGGGGATGCTGAGATCTTTCTAGAAATCTATTTCCCCACCTCCACCATATGGACAGCTAGGAATGTATTTGCACAAAAAACACGAACTGCACAAACTGCAAAAATCATTCAGACAAAAGAAAGAAAAGGTTATTTTGTGCCTATTTGTAGATGTTCTGCTAGTAAAGAAATAGGAGGAAGTCACAAAATGTTCTCACTTTGGGGAAGAAAGTTCATGGTTGAAAAAAATAGTCCTGTGAATACAGCATAAAGCACTGTCATCCTGAGGGGATTTCTTGATGGAAATTGCATGCCAGATTTTAAACCTCAAAGGCAAAAACAAAATAAAACAAAACAAAACAAAAAAATCATTCAGGTATTTACCATTAGCTAAGGGATCGGACTTAGGGGACACAGTTTGCCCCAGTCCTTGCAAGCTGGAGACACAGTTTTCTTCCACAACATTGGGCTTCAGATTTTCAAAGGGCATAAGGAGGGGTGGCATCTTCCTTGGCATGGGGGAGGGTTGAAGGCACATAAGCAGGAGCAGCTACTGATGAATGTGTGCTATAACTTCCAGTAAAACAACTTATGAGCCAGATAAACCTCTTTGATTCTAACTTTTATGGCCAATGTGACCTGAAAGACTGGAGGATGTACAGGAAAATGTTGATTAGCAGAGTATATGACCTTAGAGACCACTTTGGGCATAAGGTAATCCAGATAAATGTTAGAATTGGGAAATAAGATAACAAATGTTTATTTACTTAATATACCTAAGATTGCTGAACTTTGTTCTGGGAATGTTGGGAATTAGTGAATAGACTGGATATAATCTCTCTGTCTTGCCTATAGATTTGATGACAGATAATTGAATATTATGGAAATGTATTATTAACCTTGTTCTCAATGTTAAAAGAATTCTGCACATGTTTCTAGTTTGCCTGACCCATTTCCTCTCTCCTTCCTGAGCAGATATTCACAAATAAATTTCATCACAATTGAGCTTGTCAATTTCCTGTTAAAACTGGACAGAAATGTATTGAGATATACTACCAGAGCTATTCTTTTCTGACCCCCTCTTGATCAGAAGCACATAGTTCCCCAAGTTGTCATATTGGTGAGAATATTCTCACTCCCATTTCCTTAGCTCCTAAGCCCTAAATTAGTATTATCTTTTAAATCACTGTGTAATTAGTTTATTCAAAGCTAGTAATTTGTTCTTGCTGGAATATCATCCTCAGGTAGGTGCTTCATCTTTATGTTTGAAAGACCATTCCAGTGATCTATCCACCTGGCAGATTCTAGGTGGCATGTTTGTGGTGGCTGTGGCAGACTCTATCTGCTTACAGTTGGACCTCTGGATATAAAAAAAAGTCTTTAGGTCCAAAGTGAATCTCTGTACGGTCCTGTGTGAGTGGATCCAACACTGTCACCTTCCTGGTAAAGGTGTTATATAGTGTCTGGGAATGAGAAAAACAAACTCATTAGTGTAATATGCTATTGTGCCAATCAGAGTGAGTCTCTGGCCTTTTTGGAAAGAAAAGGGACCCGTGGAGTCAATTTGCCAAGCAGCTAACTTAGCAATACTGCCCTAGTGCCATGTTAGGAGTCAGCATTGGCCTGTATTGTTGGTAGTCTGGATCTTTGGAGTGACACTAATTCACACCAGCCTTACATGTTACGAAGATATGAGAAGACCAGGCAGTCACTGATACAGTTGACAGTAGCTTCAATCACCAGACTTGTGAGAGAGTGGAACAATATGTGGTTCCAGCCTCTATCATTTCATCCACTCCATCTGAGTCATCATGGAAATGAGGTGAGCTGTTGTCACTAGGCCCCACCTAACTGCAGATTTATGAACAAAATAAATGTGCATTCTTCCCATGGTTGTTTCATTCCAGATCATGGAACCCATTCTAGATCATTGCTGCCCATAGGTTTCGAGTTAGCTTGTCACAGTGTAATAGAACAGTGGCTCTTGAGTTAGTCTTTTCTTGAATTTGAGTGTTATACTTGCACAGGGGCTCCGCTGTTCTCGATAGCATTCCAGTTTTAGGATATGCGCTGCTGAAGAAATCACTTTCAGTCGTTTCTCAAATGCATCAGTAACACTTAGTAGCCAACGCTCAGTTGTACTGTTTTTATAATTAGTACTTCCCTAGCATCTTCTGAATCCACCAAGTATTTTATGAGCCAATACCTCATGTTTCAGTAACTTCCCTTCCCAGTGCTCCACTGGCAAAAGCTGTCACAGTGCATAGCTATAGCAAGTAGCACAGCAAAATGAGGGATCATCACTGTCACTCAGCCAAGGGATCTAGTAGCTGGAACTCCACTTCAAATCCTGTTTCAGAGCATTTCTTTGTCATCCTTGGTCATTGATTCCTGGAGATAGGTCTTTTCTAAGTTGAAAATTTGTCAATAAGAAGTATATTTAGTGGTTTTGTTGCTGTTGTTGTTGTTGTTTTTGTTTGTTTGTTTGTTTGAGACAGGGTCTCACTTTTGTGGTTCAGTCTGGCCCTTAGCCCACATCACAACAATCCTACCTCTGCCTCCCAAGTGTTGGGATTACAGGCGTGAGCTACCACGCCCAGCACTGTGGTATGTGGTACTGAATGCTGCTGGGTGTGAGTCTCCAAACCCAGTATGGTATGTGGTTACCGGGGATTGAACTTGGGTCCTTGCACTTGTAAGACAGGCACCGGAACAACTGAGCTAACTCCTCGGCCCCAATAGGAAGCATATTTGGAGTTGCACTCAGAAATAATGTGTGTACTGAAAAGACAGTATCAAAATTGGATACAAATACAGGATGAATTGTGATAGATTTAAGTAGCTGTCAGCAAGTAGCCTGGAGTACACTGCAGCTGGAATGGCCATTTAGAATCATCTCAGAGTCAGAAGAGGAGGCCTCTGACTCTCGTCAGCACAGGCAGAATGTATATCACCTTAGGGCCAGCACTACACACTGCAATCCCAGATTGGGTTCTTGCAATAGTGGCTTGGATAAACCACACTCCTGGGACATGGGTGAGTAAGCCCCAGAATAAATACCTTCCATAGGAAGGACCTGGGTGCTACAACACAAAATTTACTACAAGCACTATGTTACCTGGTTAGCAACAATGATAGAGTTGAAATCCACAGGAAAGTAAAGAACTTTCAGGACTGAGTGAAAGCAGTTACTGAAGAGTTGTGTGCTCTTTCCATGGTTCTTTCATTCCAGATCATGGAACTCTAGGCAGCTAAATCAGACAGACATCAAACACATAGATTTCATTTTATGCCAACCAGTGGATCTCATGCACATCTACATACACTCATTGCTTTATTCAGTCTCCTGTTCTGGGAGTGCACATTTGCTCTGTGAGCATGCTCAAGAATCATTTATCACTTTTAGAATCAACTCCTTCAGGAAATTTCCTTTTATATCTTTACTGACTTTCCTTTAGTTCAGCAACAACCCATTAATTCCTTTTTATCCTTCCCTAAATGTCTTTATATTTTCACATTGTCTTAAAATATTTACCTTGAGTCAGTTCCCTATCTTGCTTGATTCATCTCATTTTGCTTCAAGGACAGATTTCTTTTGATGTCAATAGTAAACTAATTTCTTTAAAGGCAACATGTGGTTACTTAAGAGGATGAGAAGACACTTGGCTAGATCACTCAGTCAGACTTCCAAATCTTTCCATTCTTTTAAACATACCCAGTGAGTTCCTTTACACCCTGTAGAAATATGTTTTTCTCTTTTGTGCAGGAAGAATGTTTTTCTGCTTCTCTCATAAATTATTCTCATGATTGAATTGTATCATTTCATGTCCCCAAATATCTGCAATAAATATATTTGCTCAAAGGCAATCTTTTATCTCAGTCCTTCCAATTTTAAGAGAAAATACATATTAGACTCCATTGCTTATTTTTGAAATCTTTGTTTTTTATTCCATTTATTTTTAGCAAAGTTCTTCTTATCCTTTAATAGCTTGCTCAAACATCTCCTTCTCTTGTAAACTTTTACAAGACTGTCATAAAGGGTTAATTATGGCTTCCACTGAAGATTTTTACCTAATATGCTAACATGATAACATTCACAAATCAATGGAAAGGGTTAAATACTAAGTCAAGTGATATATTACCTAAAAGGAAAAAAAAAAATATTGGATAAGCTAGTGAAAGCCAAGAGTACTATTTGTAACAAATAAAACACATGGATCAATATTCCTAATAGACAAGTAGTTCTTAAAATTTATTAAGAAAAACACTAATCTTCCAAGAGTGCAAAGTTTGCATCTTGACCCCTCATAAAACATAAACTGTGTTTCTATATTATGGTAGAATTAATGGGCTTTTAAAATTTTCTTTTGTATCTACTCTGTGTGTATAAATTATGTAAAGATCATTTTGTTAAAAATGGGGATGAACTTGAAGAGAGTTAGAAGAAAGACAAATCATATTATGAAAGATAAGACTCTCACAAGAGTCCATGGCTTCAGAGCAAAAGAAAAGAACCAAAGTCAAGAAATATTTAGAAAGGAAGCAAAACACAGTGATAAACAGTATTCTGAAATTGTAGAAATGGATTTTGAATTTGAACAAAGGTTATAAATTTATCAATTCTGTTGGTTCTTTATAATCTTATAATGATCTGTCTACATAAGAGACATATCAAGATTCCACATCATTCTTGGGACTCTGATTCAGAATTATGTGATCAAAAAAGCACACATCAGATGTGATTAGATGAGGGCTTCCCATGAGATGTTAAGAGATGTTATAAAATGAATGCCTTCCCAGGACTGGAAATCTGCTAAACACTTCATTATCAAGCTTATATAGATATATTTAGGGCATAGAGATTCTCAGAGCCTTGGATATGCTGGAGTGAACTACAAATCAATAAAACTAAAATATCATGTGTAGCATGTATTTCCCAAAACTGTTTGACAATGGACCACTTGTCTCTGGGACAGAAGTTCTGTTGTACCAAATGGAAACCAAAATTAAATGTCTGTAAAAGTATTTAAGTACAAAATATATTTTGTATCTAAAGGCAAAAGAAATGAAAGAGAAAAGAGGAAAGAAGGGTGGAAGAGATGAAAGAAGAAGGAAAGGAGAGAAGGTAAAAGGAGGGGAGGTGAGCAAGTCAAGAAGGACTGTTTACATAGCACATACTGTAACAGCAAATTCACCACAGTTTATGTCCCGATTGGTGAAGAGGTCAGCATTAAAGCAAAATCAGAGATAAAAGAATATTTAATTACCCAGTAAGGAAAAGGGTGTGGTGGCCTCCCCCGTGGAGCTGCCCTGACTAATAACTGAAGTGAATTTCCTTGCTGAGAGTGGAGGAATCGTCAGGTTATCCCATTCATTAATGTTTGGGGTCAGAGTGTGGCAGTTTTTCTCCTGTACCTGATAAAATTAACATCTGCTTCTACTGCGGCATGCAGTGCCTGGTGTGACTGAGCTGCATGACCAATGGATCCTGGAACACTAACCACTGAGTTTCTGGATTTGCAAAACAACACAGTCAGTCCTCCAAGCTCATTTTGCTGTCCCTACCTTGTGGAAAGGGGACAGACACATAGTTGGTTCTGGGAAAACACAACTCATTTGCTGTGGCACACAGAAGCAGCAGTCATCATAGCCTTGGCTTTTCAAGTCCTGTGACAAAAGGGTCCAGGAATAAATGGAGCCATGAAACACATGATCGAACCATCTCTTTCACTCCTGGTATTTGTTGACTATGTCCAGGAAGTCTGTGTGAGTTATATGGGAGTCACAGTGTGGGTTCCAAATGAGGATCGAAGCTGTGCTTTTAAACTTGCCTATGATTCACTCTCTATTTTTCACCTTCTCAATAAAGACACCCAGCCAATTATGGGAAGCTACATTTGTAGTATTTTTGAATTTCAGTTCATCCGTTGTCTCCAGAATGGATGAGTGATGGGTCATTTTCTTGTTCTTGCTGTATTCATTGTAATAAGAGCAGATTCCTGTATATCTATTTTGCATTCTTGGTGTATTCTCTATCATGAGGACAAATCATGATTTGTTTTTTCAAAATGGAGCATGAATAGCTATCTATATTTAACAGGCCTGTAAATGGAAGTATTTCTCTAGGTAAATGTTTCTTGCCCTGAGTAGCTGTCCATTCTATCCTTTCTCCATTCAAGGAGAATGAAGGCAGAAGGGAGCGAAGTGGCTTGGGAAGGGGCAATGTATTAAATATTAACAAGCTGATGTCATTGCAGTGTAGTTTATTACCATCATATTTCACAGAATATATGATCCATTAAAGTTCCTGTACTATCCAATATCATTGTGATAAGGGTTGTAATGAGAATGAGCAATTATAACAAATGAATCTGTCCTAATGGTACCCATGACAACATGAACATGAGTCTACTCCTCTTATAACATTAAAATGAGAATCTGGTGCTTTTGCTCTGAAGTCCAAGACTCTAGCTCTACATGACAGACCATAAAAATAACATGAGTATGAATAATAATCATATTTTTGTGGCCAGTGGGAGATTATTAATCATTGCTAACACTACATCAAGATAACCATTCCTAACCTGGTTTTGCTAAGTTTTAATTGTGCTGTCAACTGTGGCTTTTAAGAGGTCAGTGCAGCACTGACATCAGCAGCTGAGGTCTGTATTGTTTCATGGTATGATCCCTGTAACACTTTCTGAACTCAGTTTCTTCATCTGCAAAATGAGATAAAGAATATACCTGCTGGAAATGCCTGATTTAAAATTACATATAGAGCATGAATAAGTCTGCGGTTATGCTTAGTAATAAGAGTGTTCATAGGGAAAATGTGTTCACAACTTTGCAAGCAAGCAGTTTCAAGGCAGTTTTATACACTCAAAGACAATACATGCAAAAGCAATTTTTATCATTTACATGAATATTTTATCATAAGAGGGTCTCAACAACCTCAGCTTGTCTGAGGAAGTGGATTTTTTTCTTTTGTCAAGACACTAGGATATAAATGGGTCAAATGGGGTCCTAGCTAAACTTTTACATCTTGGTTAAAGAAAATTCCCAAAGAGGCACTTACTGAGCAATGTGCCAACCTTTAAAGCTCAGTGGTGAGACATTAGCCTATGATCACTGTTGCATTGGCCAGTTTTTCTGTTGCTAACACTCATCATTTAAAGGCAGAAAGATTTATGAGGCTTGTGGTTTTGGAGTTTCAGTCCATGGTTGGCTGGCTCCAAAACAAAATATCATGGTGGAAAGGTTTTGTAAAGGAATGGTGCTGACTTCATGGTGCTAAGGAAGCAGAGCATGTGAATAACACCAGAGAGGAAGCAGCCAGAAACCAGAGAGAGGACCCAAAGTCACCTCTCTGTGATCCATCCAGACATAACTGTGTGTTTTATTAATCCTCTCAGTAGCTCTCCAGCCTAAATCAGTAATCCTGCTACAGACTGTATCTTTCTCCAGAATGATGAAGAAAGGTGAAGAAAGGTGAAGAAAACTTCCAACCTTAACCAGAGCTCTCACCTTCTCTCACACTGTCTGTGCCTTCCAGCTTCCCCTGTGCTACACTCATTTCTTCAGACACCGCAAAAGTCACTTAGCTTCTAAATAAGAAAACGTCACTACCCAGGTATACACTCAAATATATCTTTCTTTTAGGTCATACATGTATTTGTTATGTGTGCCATGTCTTTGGTACCTATTTTCTGGTTCTTATATGCAGAATTTAAGCAGATTAAGAGGAAGGAAAAATTATTTGTGTACTCAGAGAGGTTAAAATGTCTCCATTTTAATACTTCACATATGACTCCCTCTTAATAGAAATACTTATCCCTTCAATACAAGTTTTAAAAAGCAGACAGTAATATCCTATTTAATGTATGTTTGATGTCTTGATGTACTGCCAATCCTTCCAAGTGAGAGTTCAAGATAAATTTCCCCATATAAGAGTCATACTTGTTCACTGTTTTCTTATTTGAATCTCTCCCTAGGTGCCCCCAATTAAGGATTGAGATGCAAATTGCTCCTTTAGGAAAGGATCCCAGGAAGTCCCATTAGTCCTGAGAGGGTGAGAAAAGAGCCCAGAAAGGAAAGGAAGTTCATTGGAGTAGGTTAATGTTGTGGCCCCAGCACCTTGGAATTACACTGGGAATTCTTTAATAGATGATAACATGATTTTGCTATTCTAGGTCTCTTTTGGGTCCAGCTAGATTTTGTGATTATTTTCTCCAGGTCTTTGAAATACATTGTTGGGATTTTAATTGGGATTGGATTGAACCTATATAGTAGTTTTGACAGTATGGCCATTTTGACAATATTGGTTCTTCCTACCCAGGAGCAATGGATGTCTTTACACTTTCTGATATCTTTTTCAATCTCCTTTTTCAGAGTGCTTAGTTTTCAGAGAAGAGGTCTTTCACCTCATTTGTTAGACTGATTTTTAAGTATTTCATTTTTTGTGTGCTATTGTGAAAATAAATATTTCCTCTATTTGTCTCTCAGTGAGTCTCTTATTTGAGTTTAGGAAAGCTATTGACTTTTGGGTGTTGACCTTGTACTCAGTTACTGTACTGAACCTGATGATTAAGTCAAGCAGTATTTTGGCCAAGTTTTTGACATCTATAGACGGTATCATGTCACTAGCAAATAATGACAGTTTAACTTCTTCCTTTTTTATATTTATTCTTTTTACTTATTTCTCTTGTCTAATTGCTGTGGCTAATATTTCCAGCACTATATTGAATAGGAGTGGTGAAAGGGGACCTCCTTGTCTTATTTTGGATTTTGGCATGAAAAGTTTCAGTTTTTCACCATTTAGTATGTTACTGGCTGTTGGTTTTCATAAATAGCTTTTAACAGGTTGAGATAGAATTCATCTATTACAATATTCTGTAGGGGTTTTTTTTGTTTTGTTTTGTTTTGTTTTGTTTTGTTTGTGAATGGTTATTAGATTTTGTCAAACACTTTTTCTGCTCCTACTGAGCTGACCATATGGTTTTTGTCCTTAAGTTTTTAACATAGTGTATTCATTTATGTGTGCTGAACCATCCTTGCATCCCTGAGATGAATCCAACTTGGTCAGGGTGTATGATCATCTTGATGATCCTCTATATTCTGTTTGTCAATATCTTATCAAGAATTTTTGCATCTATATTCATTAAAGAGATTAGTTTGTAGTTCTCTTTCTTGGTTATGTCTTTCTCTACTTTTGAAATCAAGTTAATAGTTGTTTTCAGAAATGAAATTGAGAGTCTTGTGTCCCTTTAAATTTCATTAAAGAGTTTGAAAAGTAGCAACATAGGCCACTGCTCCAAATGTCTTATAGAATTCAGCCATTATTGAATTTTGAGGGGTTTTTCTTATCACATGGAGAATTGTTTTCCATCCTTTTACTTTCAGTCTATGCACTTATTATGGACTTTTTTAAATAAATGTGTTTCTTGAATATAGCATATTGTTGGATCTTGCTTCTTGATCCATTCTGCCAATCTGTCTCTTTTAATTGGTGAATTGAGACCATTAACATTGACAGTTAACTTGATATGTATTAACTTGTACTTGTCATGATAATTTCCTGTGGTTGGTTCTTTTATTATTTTCTTCTCTACCATTTAATTTCTTGTCTTGTCTACTTGCTTCATTCTGTTAGGCCTCATGAAGTTGTAAACCTCACTGTCTTTTTCTAGGGTATTATTTAGAATTTTTTGTAATGCAAGTTATTCTAGGCAACAATACATGGCAATGGGCATCACAATCTCCAAATTGAAACTATGCCCCAAAGCCACTGTGATTTTAAAAAAAACCCAGCATGATATTGGCAAAGAAACAGACCTGTTCATCAATGAAACAGACCAGAAGTCTCAGAAACAACTCCAGATGTACTAAGCAACTCATCTTTGGAAAAGGAGCCAGACACCCTCAATAGAGGAAAAACTGCCTTTTTAACAAATGGTGCTGGAAAAACTAGGCTTCAACCTACCAAAGATTAAAGCTAGATCCATGTCTTTCAACATGCACCAAATCAAAATCAAAGTGGATTAGATACCTAAAGATTAAATCAGAAACACTAAACCTGCTGGAAGACAGGTTAGGTCGAACTCTTGGAGACATTAGCATAGGCAAAAACTATGGACAAAAACTTAGCAGCACAAGAACTAGCAGAAAGAATCAATAATTGAGGTCTCATCTTATGAAAAAGTTTTTGAACAGCAAGAACAACCACAAACAGACAACCTACAAGTTGGGGAAAAAAATTTACCAGCTGTTCCTTAGACAAAGAACTACTAACTAGAATATATAAAGAACTTGAAAAAACCAGCTCCTCCAAATTTAAAGACTCAACCCAAAAATGGGTATCTGAAAAGCACAGATGTTTTTCAGATGAAGAAGTAGAGGCAATGAAGAACCATGAAAAAACGTTTAACATCACTGGTCATTGGAGAGATGAAGGTGAAAATAACACTGAGATTCTATCTCACTCCACAAAGAATGGCTACTGTCAAGAAATCAACCAACAACAAATGCTGGTAGGGTTGTGGGGAGAAAGGAATCCTTCTCCACTGTTGGTGGGAATGTAAATTGATGCAATCATTGTGGAAATTCCTCCAAAAAAGTATGATTAGAGGTTCCATTTGACCCTGCTATTTCCCTGTTAGGTATATACACAAAAGAAACAGAATCGTACCACAATGACATATGTACACCAATGTCTATAGCAGCTCAGTCTATAATAGCTAAATCTTGAAAACAGCCCAAATTCCCACCAATGAGAGACTGGATAAAGAAGATTTGTTTCTTTTAATAAAATAGAGTATTACTCAGTCATGAAGAATGATAAGTTTGACTCTTTTATACTCCAGTGGATATATCTTGAGGACATACTCATAAGTGAAATAAATAAGACACAAATGTGTTAATACTGTATTGTTTTTCTTGTATGAGAAAGTAAAGGTGTAAATAAGGTCCAGAATATTTGATAGATATTGTGAAACAGAAAGAAAATGTTCAAAGAGAAAAGGGAAAAGGAGGGGAGGGTAAGGGAAAATAAAGAAGGGGGAAATTTGATAGTAAAATAAAGTGGAAACAAAACTTATGTATATAAAGATTTGGGGTGTTAGGGTGTGCAGAGGAAAGGGAGAAAATAAGAATCAAAGTATGTCATGTACAGGTATAAATTTTTACTACTGATGTGATTATAACGTATGTGTAAAATATACCAATAAACTACTTTAAAAATAAATAAATCTTGTGCAACTAAAATAATCCACCTAAACACAGTAGACACTACTATAAAACAGATAATATCATAATCCTTCTGTGGACAGATGAGGAATGTGGAGACTTTATCCATCAACTTAGGTTCCCTGCTAGCCTGCAAAACTCCTGGAACATTAACTCTCCAGAAGTTCTGATCTACCAAGTAGGTTCTCATGTCAGAGGTAGGAGACAGGAAGTGACCACTGTACTCTCCAACTGTTTATCACAACTTTCAGGGACTACAATTTGGGCCCAGAAAGTTACCTCGCAGTATCTGCTATATGTATAAAAGCAAACAAAGCACCGTAAACTCACCATATAAAGATCAGTGCTGTTCAAGTTTCTAGGATGCCCTTCTGGAATGTTTGAAACCATTCTGACCTGTCTTTCCCCCACAATAACACCTGTGACTGTTAGCCATGTGCTTAGACTGTATGGTGGAGCGAGGACTTGAATACTGAATTCTATGAATCGGAATTTAAGTTGATGCAACTGAAATTTCTCTAGGTTTTAAAGGAAATACATTTAAAACAGGAAAGAAGAGTGTTTACATAACTATTGGAAGTGTATAAGGAACAGGTTCTAGACTGGACCTCAAGAAAAAAACTCACAGAATTACCATGGAATTGGCCCTTCAGGGGAGAAGCTACCTGTCCCTCCATCAAAGAAATGGGAAATTGGGAAAATGCCATTGAATTTTCAGAACCATTCCCCATTAGAGGCAATCCAGATATGAAGAAGACACTGGCATCACAATGGTGTCATACACATCTGCCAGATATGCAAGATTTAAACAAGACAGAGGCTGGTACCCAGCCTCTAGTCCCACAGACCTAATGAATTTGTTTGAGAACATAGTCCTTCACCATGGCCGTTGGCCAATTTAAGCACTAAACCTAGAGTGTTTCTTCACACTCTTTTCCAAGCCTTCCATAAATGACTCTGATTGGCAGCAACCAGACCTTAGCAACAAGGAAGCCTGGGAAATGCAGCCTCTAAGTTTATAATTTTACAGTAAAGGAAATCAAAACAGAAGGACCTCAAAGCCAGGGCACTAAATAAATCTCTCACAGTTATTTCTTCTTCAAAACGAATGCATCTATATTCACTCAACCGTACATTCTTAACCACTTTGATGATCAAAAGCATAGTTTAAATGTAAGCATAGCTGGCATAAAGTCTTAGGGCAATGTAATGTTAATTGGCCCTTAAATTAATCAAAAATTATGACTTTAGGATCACTAATGACACTAAACCTATTCATATACTTTACTATTAAAAAACCTAATTTTTAAAATCATACATCTCAGTTTGTAAAACTTAATTCTAATTCATTCATTTAAATGAACACCTGGAAGGAAATCTGAGGAATCAGAAAGAATAATCAATTTCTCAGGAGAGTAGAGACATGGACCGATATTGTGCCTGTTTTTAAAAATGCAATCAGGCTGGATTCTAGGAATGATCCTTGTAAGTGGAATCTGAGCTCAGCTAGGTTGCATGAGGAAAAAGATGTTGTCAAATATTCTTTCTTTATCATTGGATCTATTTCATCTCACTTCTGCCGATCTACACACCTTTCAATTCATCTCATTCATATTCATTTCCAAGGGCTTCTAGAACAAATTACCATAAACGAGGCAGCTTAAGATACTAAGAATTTACTCTCTTTTAGCTTCTGAAAATGGAAGTCTGAAATGACAGTGTTGGGTAGAGTAGCTCCTTTTGGAGGTTCTGAGGAGGGAAATCATTCCATTTCCCTTTTCTAGCTTATGATAGTTTCCATAAATTCCTGTCATTCTTTGGCTTACAGATGCACTGCTCCAATCTGTCTCTGTCTTCCTGTCACTTCTCTCTCTCTTTATCTCTCTCTCTGTTTTTTCATTCATCTTCTAAGAAGATTTTTTAAATGTAGTACTTAATCCACAATAATCTTGTCCCAAAATCCTTAATTTCATTATATTTGCCAAAGAGCCATTTCCCACATAATGTCACACTCTAATAGTCTTGTGGGAAGGCTTATAGTCAGTCAATTATATAACCAAAGATGGTTTCCTATGCATACCATGGAATCTTACTGCTTATCATTTAAATTAACTTGCAATTTTTTGGTAATCTGAGTCAAAACAAACACTATATGATTAAAGAATTTGTAGTTCTTAATCTGTATATTCAGTTGGTGATTTTATTTGCCACACCTCTCAAGTAATTTTTACTTCCTAATTAGATCTACCTCAATGAAAACATCAAGATGTTTTTCTAAAATAACTTATTTTACAATCTTTCACTTTAGAAATTTTCTAGATTATTTTATAAACTTTTTACTTTAGAAATTTTCCAACATAAATAGAAATGCCAAGAATAATATGAAGAATTCATGTACTTACCACTCAATTTAAAAAATTATGAATATACAGCTAATATTCTTTCAACTTTATCTTTCTTCGTGCTGTATCACTGGAATAATATATTGGCAATTCAAGTCATTGTATAACTTGATCTGAAAAACAAAGAAGTAAAAAATCCTCTAAGATGTAAAAATAATAATGGAGAACAAGCTTAAATAGATATTTACTTAAATATACTATAAATCCTTATTAATTAAATAATTATGGTATTGACATATATGTAAACAGGCCAGTATAACAGAATAGAAGTCCTTAAATCAATCTCGAATTATGCCAAAATTCAATATATGATGAAAGTAGTACCTCAAAGTAGTGAGATAGAGATGGGCTTTTTTTCTTTTAAGACAAGGTCTCACTTTGTAGTTCAGGCTGGACCTGAACTCACTATATAGCCCAGGAGAGCCTCAAACTCACAGCAATCCTCCAGCCTCTGCCTCCTGAGTGCTGGGATTATAGGCTTGAGTCTCCACACCTGGCACTGTGGTGTGTGTACTGATTGCTGGTGGGTGTGAGTCACCATGCCTGGCATTGTTGTATGTGGTAACTGAATCAAACTAGAGACCTTGTGCTTGCAAGGCAGTCACTGGAACCACTGAGCTAAATCCCAGGCCTGAGATGGGCTTTTAAACTAATCATATTGGAACAAGTATCATTATTGAAAAAGTGAATGCTTCATACGTATCTCACACACTCACACTACTAACCTAGATAAAATTCAAATTGATCAGATTTATGAGTAGAAGAAACAAAACCATAAAAGAACTGGAAGAAAATCTAAATTAATTGTAAGACTTGGGGCTGCAAATTTTATGCAAATTCTAGAGATCATACCAAAACAAAATTTTGACAATAGACATAAAAGCACTTCTTCAAGACAAAACTATAACCCAAATAAAAATGTGAATATTAAATTGTGATTATTTGTTATCACTCACTTTCTATCACAAATAGTTCATCTCCCTTATAAAGTCTTCTAAGAAATTTAGATGAAAAGAACAACAAAATAATAAGCAGAGGGTGAATGATAATACATCAAAAGGAAATGCAGGAGATTTTTAAAAGTATAATATTATACTCAACAATCAAAAGCTAGACTGACAGACAAATCATCTCTCACTTAACAGAAAAGCCCCAGAGGATGAAACTATACTCTGTGGAGCTGAGGGAAATAGCAGCCTCCTGCACTGTAGGAGAAAATATGAAATTGTACAAGCCACACACAAGGAATCTACAACACGTAACGACAGTCAGGCATACATTGCACTGACTCAGCAATTTTATTTTCAGGAAACTTTTCTAATGCACGACATGTACATTTCCCACTATGATATTATTTAGAAATAAGTTCAAGTCCAGCCAGAGGACAGGCTTAATTTAAAAAATTAACCCATAGAATAAAATACTCAACTAAAGATCTATAGAGAAAAAAATGTTCTCTGTCCAATGAGTTTGAAAATCTCTAGGAGATGTGAACATTTTTTTTTAACAAAAAACTATGTAAAAGCACAAAGTACAAGTGAAATAATTTATTGTGTCAAAAGGTAAGAAAAATATAAAAAAAGAAAAATAGGTAAAATAGAAACAGCTAAATTTATAAATAGTCCCAGATTGAAATTTAGGAACCTTAGCACTAAAAAGAATAATAACAGCGGGTGGGTAGGGCTATGGGAAAAAATGAGAATTAAGTTGTGTCTTATACTGTTACAAATCCCCATTATGGAGTGCAATCTTGATGTGTATATTTAATGTACCAATAAAGATAATAATAATAAAAAAAGAATAATAACAGCAACAATTTGTAAAGCATAAGGTTAAAAAATATTAAAATTAAAAGTATGTATGTTGGAGGATGCTCTTCTTCCTATGCTTTCAGCTATGAATGTAGAAGAAAGGCTGGGATATAGTACCATGGTAGAGTACAGGCAGCACCCAACAGGATCTAGGCTAAATTCCAACCCCACTGCAATGGTTAATTCAGATAGGGGTAGTAATAATACAACATAGCAAATGTTAACTGGAAAATCTAGAAATACATGTTGGTGTTCATTTTAATATTTATTTTAGTTTTCATATTAGTTTGAAATTCTTCAAAATAAAAACAGAAGAGTGTCTACTTAAAAATGTAAATTTCAACAGGGCTAGTGTGGTGTCACTGGCCTGTAATCCCAGCACTCAGGAGGCTGATGCAGGATTGCTGTGAGTGTGAGGCCAACTTGGGGTATACAGTGAATTCAAGGTCAGTTTGAGCTATATAGCAAAACTGTCTAAAAAGTCCAAACAAAAAATCTAATAAGTAGAAAAATATAGTGGAAGGATACCTTTGTGACAAATAAAGAAATAAAAATTTCAAATTTATATGAATCAAATACAATAAAATATTTTAGGAAGGAAGGCAGAAAAAATTGAAACAGGATTCTCAGTATATAAGTTTTTGTAGTGTTTTTGTATCTTTAGGTATGTAAAAATGATATATACTTAATAACACAATTAAGTACAATAATAAAATATAGAAGAAAGAAGAAAGGTTTAGACTTCTCATACTTTATCCTAATTCCAGTACTAAATACAGCTTTGAGCAAACTTTTGCCCTGTCTCTTCAGTTTCCTTGTCTGTAAAAGGAAGATAATAATGTCCACCTGCAGGAGTTGTGGGCACTGAAGTTCAGTACTTAGAATATACTTGATAATCATCAAAAGGAGTCAAGAGAATCAGAAGAAATCAGTATGGAAAATAAAAATCATCTTGTTTCAAATTTTAAGAAAAATTACATTTGATTCCTTAAAAGAAAAAAGTTGCAATATTTTAGGATTAGCAGGAGAGGCTTCATGGTATACACCTCCAAGGACACAGAATGACAGAACGAGGAGCGTCCTTACAGGTTACGAGATCCACCGCTTCATCTGGCAGTCCCACAGTGGGGGCGAGGGCTGGACCAAGAACTTGGGACATACAACCAGTGTCTTTTTTGTGCATAAGCTTATCTATTGTAAGAATCACTCAGGCTGTGACTAAACTCATACAGTTAATAAGTAGTTTTTTGGGTGGATAAATCCTAGTTTCCTCTGTATAGGGCTTATCTTCTGTAGGAACAGAGAATACAAAGTATGTGAATATAATATAGTATATAATAAAATTTCAGAGAATAATGTATAATTTATAAAAGGAAGGAATGTATAAAATTAAATTCCTTTTAAAGGGAATTTATAAAATTTAGGAGAGGTTAGAGGACTAAGAAGGCCTTGTTATTTGGGGTATAATCAGAGAAATCATTTCTGAGGAGGTGCCTGGTCAGAAAAAGCTTGGAAAAAAGAGAAGGACACTACAGAAAGTAGTGTGTGATGCAGAGAAACCTAGTGCGCCTCCTCAAGTTCCTATAACCTCCCCAAACTCTTTTCTGGATCAGTTCTTAAACATGCGGACCTTTAGGGAACACTCAGGATAGAAAGTGTAACAGCTTTCTAAAGCCATGATAATGTGACTTTTCTTAGCAACACAAATATGCAGATTTTCAATTATGACTCTATCTTGGACCTCTTATCTATAATGAACAAAATCCTGAGGACTCATTTATGTCCAAACTTAAGGAATATTCCCTAGGAATGGAAAATGTTCTCAAAAAAGCTATTAGGGAAATTTTCAATCATTTTTAAGGTAAAGGAAATGATATCCTGTGATACAGAAAAGCATGGAAGTAGATGCTGTGGCACCAATCAGTATTCTGGGTGGTTACTATCCATAAGCTTAGAAAACTGTTCCAGCACTAAAAATAGTATCTGTAAATAATAACGATAATTTTGAATTCATTAACATCAGTGGTGCTTTCCTAGAACTGTTAAGGAAAGAAAAAGATGAGCCAGAGAAAGGAAGAATCACTTGCAATTCATATATGCAGTGAAGGATTTGATCCACAATATATCAAAAATTTCAAATGTACACAATTTTCTTTTCTTTTCTTTTTTGAGACAGGGTCTCACTTTGTAGTTCAGCCTGGTCCTGAACTTAGCCTCAAACTCAGCAATCCTCCTGCCTCTATCTCCTGAGTGCTGGGATTACAGGCATGAGCCACCACACTCGGTATTGTGATATGTGGTACTGATTGCTGGTGGGCATGAGTCACCATGCCTGG